>JARGXW010001427.1:0-21554 GCA_029204085.1 Mycena sp. CBHHK59/15 | reverse complement strand
ACCCTAACCCTAACCCTAACCCTAACCCTAACCCTAACCCTAACCCTAACCCTAACCCTAACCCTAACCCTAACCCTAACCCTAACCCTAACCCTAACCCTAACCCTAACCCTAATGCACAACTCAGGAATGAGCCCATAAATTGTCGAACGCAGTGGCTCAATTTGATGGGTATATGCGTTCCTTGCCGAGGAACAACAGCCTATGGATGTCGCAAAATTAACGAGTCAGGGGGGTGGCCATCAAGTCCAGAGAGATCACATCAATAAACAGTGTTTACATAAGAATAATGCACAACTTGGGAATGAGCCCATAGATTGTTGAGCGCAGTGGCTCAATATGATGGTATATGCGTCCCTTGCTGAGAAACAACAGCCTATGGATGTCGCAAAATTAACGACTCGGGGGGCCGGCCATCAAGTTGAGTGAGATCACATCAAAAACAGGTGTTGACATAAGAATGACACACAACTTGGGAATCAGCCCATAGAATATCGAGCGCAGTGGCTCAATATGATCGGTATATGCGTCCCTTGCTGAGAAACAACAGCCTATGGATGTCGCAAAATTAACGAGTTGGGGGGGTGGCCATCAAGTCCAGAGAGATCACATCAATAAAAGTGTTTACATAAGAATAATGCACAACTTGGGAATGAGCCCATAGATTGTTGAGCGAGTGGCTCAATATGATGGGTATATGCGTCCCTTGCTGAGAAAAACAGCCTATGGATGTCGCAAAATTAACGATCGGGGGGCCGGCCATCAAGTTGAGTGAGATCACATCAAAAAAAGGTGTTGACATAAGAATAACACACAACTTGGGAATCAGCCCATAGAATATCGAGCGCAGTGGCTCAATATGATGGGTATATGCGTCCCCTCTGAGAAAAATAGCCTACCCATGTCGCAAAATTAACGAGTCCAGGGCAGAGCACAATATCACAAAAGGTGTTTTGGTGGGAATAGAACAAAGCCCATAACTCTGGAACCAGGAATCGGATTGACACAAGAGTCGGACGGTTCGAAAGCTACAACATGCCCCAAACTGTCGCCAGTTGCAACCGAACGTCGCCTGAACCCAACCCAAAGTTCGAACAAAATTTCCTTTTTAGGAAAAAACACGCATACCTCTTGATCGGCTCGGTCGATCATCGACTTTTTCATATGTCGCAAAAGGCTCAGCCCAGGGCTACCTCTCACCCAAAAATCAGATTTTTTGAAGGGGGTCACCCCCTAGGCCCCCTAGGGGGAGGAGGCAAATGGGTAGGTGGTCACCCCCTAGGCCCCCTAGGGGGAGGAGGCAAATGGGTAGGTTCTCGGATCTGGTTGATACGATCCGGTTGGTTGATAGTGTCCCGTTACGGCACTCCCGAAACCGGGTGGCACGCTTCACACAACAACTTGCAAAACGTCGAATGGATGTATAAATCACCAGAGTACTGTTAGTCAACATTTGCACAGGCAATGAATCTTGGACACAATTCAATTGTCTCGGGTGGCTTATTTTGTGCAAAGTCAGAAATAGTGATGTGCTGGCTCAGGCTTCAAGTAGTCACCCTTGAGTATCACGCATGTCACGTACTTGATGATCATTGGGGAAACCCGAAGGAACCAAGTCCACCCAAAGGGGCGATAAAATTAGTCAGCATGTGCAGATTGCGCAAATTGCGCAAAAAATGAGTAGGCATTGGATTGACATGGTGTTTGAAAGCTATAAAATTCCCCAACCCGTCGGCCAGCTGTCAACACAAGTTTCACTCCAGTTCCAACACTTGTGTCCCAGCAACTTATGCCCCCTTTGATCCTTCACACCATGCTGATTCTGCGGAAACCGTTACGGCATTCCCGAAGCCGGGTGGCACGCATCACGCAATAACCTGCAAAACCTCAAATGGCTGTCTAAGCCCTTCATCCAGTGTTTTTAAGCGGACCATGCCTCTTCGCTTGCAACAAACAAATTACAATGCATAGGGCTTCAAGCATTGAGGGAGAATAACAGTCACTTGCGCTGGATTTTGAATCATAGGACCGCAAGTCCAAGCTGCACAAGAAGGAATAGTCGGTTAAGCATATAAGCTAGACCCTGTGATGAGGGATGATCCACAGGAAGGCAAATCTATGGAAACGAAGATGCAAGTGTCTAAACTATCAGATTCCATCAGCTACATCAGTTAAATGCAAGCATCAAGAGCTTTTCGCATTATTTCTGACAGGCTGAAATAAACAACACAGCGCCAGCCAACCGATTTGAACATCTGATTCACTGCTGACCGTTATGGCATTCCCGAAGCCGGGGGCAGACACACACATTGCTGTCTTCACTACATCGTGGGCAAGCCACATTCGCAAGATACAAGCCTTGGAAGCATTTCGGATTACTTTCAAGTACCCGAAACAAAAGATCCAGGTCCAGCGACCTGATTTGAATGTTTGGCTGTCTGAAAGGTTACTTCATTGCTCCTTGAAGGTAAACTGACCAGCGAGGTCACGCAATGCTGTGGAAGCTTTCAAGCACAAGTCTTTCCAAGACGTCAAGCAGGATCCTTGCTGATAGGCACAGCGGTACATCTTTCTTCCACCCATCCATGTATTCCTTGCTCACAATTTATTTAGACTTCCCCTAACATTCCTGTGCCTTGCCATGTTGCCCCAGTCCTGCTTTGCCTTTATAAACGAGCGCCTGTGAGGAGTCCGCTGTCTGCCAATGTGCAGAGATACACCATCCACTCGTCCTGAGTTTGTTCGTTCCACTCAATGTCAAGCGCCTGGCTCAGTATTTCAATTCCAAGTGTCGAATAAAAAGAACAATTGTACAGCCAAATACATCAATCAGCAGACACCGTACACAGAGAGTGCGTCAAATCACATAGGACGCATAACACACCCCTTCCGATCGGTAGCAGATGATCCAGCTGGGTAGATCCGTCATCACGGCCCTAGGTACCACTCACCCAATTTTTCTCAGAATACACTCCAGAATGTTTCAGGACACCTTCCATGAGTACATCACCGCGTGTAGAGGCAAATACATGGCTGATTCCCTTCTGGCCACAACGGCAGTCCCGAACCCGGGTGGGCAAGCGACATGCATTGACCTGTACAATCTCCACCCCATGAACATAGCCCCTCCATTCACGTTTCAAGCGGGCCATGTCTCCTCGATGCACAGAGTCCTCCTCCACTCGAGCACCTACCGTGAATGCCTGGCTTATTCTGTGCGGACTGTGACGGCATGCCCAAAGCCAGGTGGCACGCATCACGCAATAACCTGCCCTTCATCGGGTGTTTTTAAGCAGACCGCGCCTCTTCGCTTGCAACAAACAAATATTACAACAGCCACTCCTTTCACTCTCTGCATATTGTGTCTTGGCAGCTGACATTTATTTATTTAAAAAATGAAATCAACGTGTGTCATGTTTGGCCCTACACAGATGTACGTCCCCTTTGCTCCTTCACGCCATGCTGATTCTGCGGAAACCGTTACGGCATTCCCGAAGCCGGGTGGCACGCATCACGCAATAACCTGCAAAACCTCAAATGGCTGTCTAAGCCCTTCATCCGGTGTTTTTAAGCGGACCACGCCTCTTCACTTGCAACAAACTTACTGCAAGGGATCTTGTGTCTTACACCTCCTTCACGCCATGACCTGTCTCTCCGCAAGTTCCGATATTCCCTCTGCGGTCTCAGCCAGTCCACATAGTCCTGGTGGTCTACTGCATATACCACCCTACACTGATGTACGCCCCCTTTTGCTCCTTCACGCCATGCTGATTCCGTGGAAACCGTTACGGCATTCCCGAAGCCGGGTGGCACGCATCACTCAATAACCTGCAAAACCTCAAATGGCTGTCTAAGCCCTTCATCCGGTGTTTTTAAGCGGACCACGCCTCTTCGCTTGCAACAAACAAATTACAACACCTCCTCCTTTTATTCTCTTCCCATTCAACTTCTCTGCATATTGTGTCCTGGCTGCTGATTTTTAACTGTCAGATGCTTTTTCGAGCAAGGCAAACAGACCAGCAAGTGCAAGTAACACTGTAAAAGCTTTCACCATGTTAAATCAAATCAAACCGTGAATTTTGCCACACCGAAAAACAAGATATAGCCAAGATCTGAAGAGGCTGAAAGTTTTGCCTTGATTTTAAATCCTTGCTGATATATGCAGCTCCACTCAATGGCAAGCACTTTGATTGCTATATCAATTCCAAGCCTTGAGGGAGAAAGACACTCTTCAGGCCAAATCAATTAATCAGCAGGCGCACAGTACACAGACTGCATCTAGTGGTATCAGTCCATAATACTAGACACAGTATCCCTCTCTTTGGAGTGCGATAACAGATCTGAGAGGCATTTCTTTGACCGCAAGTCATGCAGCATACCACAGTTGTCAGAGAGCACATCAAAAATGGGTGTTGACATAAGAATAATGCACAACTCGGGAATGAGCCCATGGATTGTCGAGAGAAGTAGCTCGGTATGATGGGTACATGTGTCCCTTGCTAGAAAGAAGCAGCCTATGGATGTCGCAAAATTAACGAGTCGGGGGGGTGGCCATCAAGTTGAGTGAGAGCACATCAGAAAAAGGTGTTTACATAAGAATAATGCACAACTCGGGAATGAGCCCATAAATTGTCAAGCACAGTGGCTCGATATGATGGGTATATGCGCTCCTTGCTGAGAAACAACAGCCTATGGATGTCGCAAATTTAACGAGTCGGGGGGGTGGCCATCAAGTTGTGTGAGATCACATCAAAAAAGGGTGTTGACATAAGAATAACACGCAACTCGGGAATGAGCCCATAAATTGTCGAGCGCAGTGGCTCGATATGATGGGTATATGCGTCCCTTGTTGAGAAACAACAGCCTATGGATGTCGCAAAATTAACGAGTCGGGGGGGTGGCCATCAAGTTGAGTGAGAGCACATCAGAAAAAGGTGTTTTCATAAGAATAATGCACAACTCAGGAATGAGGCCATAAATTGTCGAACGCAGTGGCTCAATTTGATGGGTATATGCGTTCCTTGCCGAGGAACAACAGCCTATGGATGTCGCAAGATTAACGAGTCAGGGGGGTGGCCATCAAGTCCAGAGAGATCACATCAATAAACAGTGTTTACATAAGAATAATGCACAACTTGGGAATGAGCCCATAGATTGTTGAGCGCAGTGGCTCAATATGATGGGTATATGCGTCCCTTGCTGAGGAACAACAGCCTATGAATGTCGCAAAATTAACGACTCGGGGGGCCGGCCATCAAGTTGAGTGAGATCACATCAAAAACAGGTGTTGACATAAGAATGACACACAACTTGGGAATCAGCCCACAGAATATCGAGCGCAGTGGCTCAATATGATCGGTATATGCGTCCCCCTCTGTGAAAAAATAGCCTACCCATGTCGCAAAATTAACGAGTCCAGGGCAGAGCACAATATCACAAAAGGTGTTTTGGTGGGAATAGAACAAAGCCCATAACTCTGGAACCAGGAATCGGATTGACACAAGAGTCGGACCGTTCGAAAGCTATAACATGCCCCAAACTGTCGCCAGTTCGCAACCGAACGTCGCCTGAACCCAACCCAAAGTTCGAACAAAAATTTCCTTTTTAGGAAAAAACACGCATACCTCTTGATCGGCTCGGTCGATCATCGACTTTTTCATATGTCGCAAAAGGCTCAGCCCAGGGCTACCTCTCACCCAAAAATCAGATTTTTTGAAGGGGGTCACCCCCTAGGCCCCCTAGGGGGAGGAGGCAAATGGGTAGGGACAATAGCCTATAGATGTCGCAAAATTAACGAGTCAGGGGGGGCAGCCATCAAGTCCAGAGAGAGCACATCAATAAACGGTGTTGACATAAGAATAATGCACAACTCGGGAATGAGCCCATAGATTGTCGAGCGCAGTGGCTCAATATGATGGATATATGCGTCCCTTGCTGAGGGACAACAGCCTATGGATGTCGCAAAATTAACGAGGCGGGGGGGCGGCCATCAAGTTGTCTGAGAGCACATCAAAAAAAGGTGTTTACATAAGAATAATGCACAACTCGGGAATGAGCCCATAGATTGTGGAGAGCAGTGGCTCAATATGATGGGTATATGCGTCCTTTGCTGAGGGACAACAGTCTATGGATGTCGCAAAATTAACTAGGCAGGGGGGCGGCTATGAAGTCCAGAGAGATCACATCAATAAACGGTGTTTACATAAGAATAATGCACAACTTGGGAATGAGCCCATAGATTGTCAAGCGCAGTGGCTCAATATGATGGGTATATGCGTTCCTTGCTTAGGGACAATAGCCTATAGATGTCGCAAAATTAACGAGGCGGGGGGGCGGCTATCAAGTTGTCTGAGAGCACATCAAAAAAAGGTGTTGACATAAGAATAATGCACAACTCGGGAATGAGCCCATAGATTATGGAGCGCAGTGGCTCGATATGATGGGTATATGCGGTCCTTGCTGAGGAACAACAGCCTATGGATGTCGCAAAATTAACGAGTCAGGGGGGCAGCCATCAAGTCAAGAGAGATCACATCAATAAAAGGTGTTGACATAAGAATAATGCACAACTCGGGAATGAGCCCATAGATTGTCGAGCGCAGTGGCTCAATATGATGGGTATATGCGTTCCTTGCTTAGGAACAACAGCCTATGGATGTCGCAAAATTAACGAGGCGGGGGGGCGGCCATCAAGTTGTCTGAGAGCACATCAAAAAAAGGTGTTGACATAAGAATAATGCACAACTTGGGAATGAGCCCATAGATTATGGAGCGCAGTTGCTCGATATGATGGGTATATGCGGTCCTTGCTGAGGAACAACAGCCTATGGATGTCGCAAAATTATCGAGTCAGGGGGGCAGCCATCATGTCAAGAGAGATCACATCAATAAAAGGTGTTGACATAAGAATAATGCACAACTCGGGAATGAGCCCATAGATTGTCGAGTGCAGTGGCTCGATATGATAGGTATATGCGTCCCTTGCTGAGGAACAACAGCCTATGGATGTCGCAAAATTAACGACTCGGGGGGCCGGCCATCAAGTTGAGTGAGATGACATCAAAAAAGGGTGTTGACATAAGAATAATGCACAACTCGGGAATGAGCCCATAGATTGTGGAGCGCAGTGGCTCAATATGATGGATATATGCGTCCCTTGCTGAGGGACAACAGCCTATGGATGTCGCAAAATTAACGAGGCGGGGGGGCGGCTATCAAGTTGTCTGAGAGCACATCAAAAAAAGGTGTTTACATAAGAATAATGCACAACTCGGGAATGAGCCCATAGATTGTGGAGAGCAGTGGCTCAATATGATGGGTATATGCGTCCTTTGCTGAGGGACAACAGTCTATGGATGTCGCAAAATTAACTAGGCAGGGGGGCGGCTATGAAGTCCAGAGAGATCACATCAATAAACGGTGTTTACATAAGAATAATGCACAACTTGGGAATGAGCCCATAGATTGTCAAGCGCAGTGGCTCGATATGATGGGTATATGCAGTCCTTGCTGAGGACACACAGCCTATGGATGTCGCAAAATTAACGACTCGGGGGGCCGGCCATCAAGTTGAGTGAGATGACATCAAAAAGGGTGTTGACATAAGAATAATGCACAACTTGGGAATGAGCCCATAGATTATGGAGCGCCGTGGCTCGATATGATGGGTATATGCGGTCCTTGCTGAGAAACAACAGCCTATGAATGTCGCAAAATTAACGAGTCGGGGGGGTGGCCATCAAGTTGAGTGAGAGCACATCAGAAAAAGGTGTTTTCATAAGAATAATGCACAACTCAGGAATGAGCCCATAAATTGTCGAACGCAGTGGCTCATTTTGATGGGTATATGCGTTCCTTGCCGAGGAACAACAGCCTATGGATGTCGCAAAATTAACGGTCAGGGGGGTGGCCATCAAGTCCAGAGAGATCACATCAATAACAGTGTTTACATAAGAATAATGCACAACTTGGGAATGAGCCCATAGATTGTTGAGCGCAGTGGCTCAATATGATGGTATATGCGTCCTTGCTAGGAACAACAGCCTATGGATGTCGCAAAATTAACGAGCGGGGGGCGGCCATCAAGTTGTGAGAGCACATCAAAAAAGGTGTTACATAAGAATAATGCACAACTGGGAATGAGCCCATAGATTATGGAGCGCGTGGCTCATATGATGGGTATATGCGTCCTTGCTGAGAACAACAGCCTATGATGTCGCAAAATTAACGAGTCGGGGGGGGCTCATGAGTGAGAGCACATCAAAAAGGTGTTTCATAAGAATATGCACAACTCAGGAATGAGCCCATAAATTGTCGAACGCAGTGGCTCATTTGATGGGTATATGCGTTCCTTGCCGAGGAACAACAGCCTATGGATGTCGCAAAATTAACGAGTCAGGGGGGTGGCCATCAAGTCCAGAGAGATCACATCAATAAACAGTGTTTACATAAGAATAATGCACAACTTGGGAATGAGCCCATAGATTGTTGAGCGCAGTGGCTCAATATGATAGGTATATGCGTCCCTTGCTGAGGAACAACAGCCTATGGATGTCGCAAAATTAACGACTCGGGGGCCGGCCATCAAGTTGAGTGAGATCACATCAAAAACAGGTGTTTACATAAGAATAATGCACAACTCGGGAATGAGCCCATAGATTGTGGAGAGCAGTGGCTCAATATGATGGGGATATGCGTCCTTTGCTGAGGGACAACAGTCTATGGATGTCGCAAAATTAACTAGGCAGGGGGGCGGCTATGAAGTCCAGAGAGATCACATCAATAAACGGTGTTTACATAAGAATAATGCACAACTTGGGAATGAGCCCATAGATTGTCAAGCGCAGTGGCTCGATATGATGGGTATATGCAGTCCTTGCTGAGGACACACAGCCTATGGATGTCGCAAAATTAACGACTCGGGGGGCCGGCCATCAAGTTGAGTGAGATGACATCAAAAAGGGTGTTGACATAAGAATAATGCACAACTTGGGAATGAGCCCATAGATTATGGAGCGCAGTGGCTCGATATGATGGGTATATGCGGTCCTTGCTGAGAAACAACAGCCTATGAATGTCGCAAAATTAACGAGTCGGGGGGGTGGCCATCAAGTTGAGTGAGAGCACATCAGAAAAAGGTGTTTTCATAAGAATAATGCACAACTCAGGAATGAGCCCATAAATTGTCGAACGCAGTGGCTCATTTTGATGGGTATATGCGTTCCTTGCCGAGGAACAACAGCCTATGGATGTCGCAAAATTAACGGGTCAGGGGGGTGGCCATCAAGTCCAGAGAGATCACATCAATAAACAGTGTTTACATAAGAATAATGCACAACTTGGGAATGAGCCCATAGATTGTTGAGCGCAGTGGCTCAATATGATAGGTATATGCGTCCCTTGCTGAGGAACAACAGCCTATGGATGTCGCAAAATTAACGACTCGGGGGGCCGGCCATCAAGTTGAGTGAGATCACATCAAAAACAGGTGTTGACATAAGAATGACACACAACTTGGGAATCAGCCCATAGAATATCGAGCGCAGTGGCTCAATATGATCGGTATATGCGTCCTTGCTGAGGAACAACAGCCTATGGATGTCGCAAAATTAACGAGTTGGGGGGGTGGCCATCAAGTCAAGAGAGATCACATCAAGAAAAAGTGTTTACATAAGAATAATGCACAACTTGGGAATGAGCCCATGGATTGTCGAGAGAAGTAGCTCGATATGATGGGTATATGCGTCCCTTGCTAGGAAAAAGCAGCCTATGGATGTCGCAAAATTAACGGGTCGGGGGGCCGGCCATCAAGTTGAGTGAGATCACATCAAAAAAAGGTGTTGACATAAGAATAACACACAACTTGGGAATCAGCCCATAGAATTTCGAGCGCAGTGGCTCAATATGATGGGTATATGCGTGCCCCTCTGAGAAAAAATAGCCTACCCATGTCGCAAAATTAACGAGTCCAGGGCAGAGCACAATATCACAAAAGGTGTTTTGGTGGGAATAGAACAAAGCCCATAACTCTGGAACCAGGAATCGGATTGACACAAGAGTCCGACCGTTCGAAAGCTATAACATGCCCCAAACTGTCGCCAGTTAGCAACCGAACCTCGCCTGAACCCAACCCAAAGTTCGAACAAAATTTCCTTTTTAGGAAAAAACACGCATACCTCTTGATCGGCTCGGTCGATCATCGACTTTTTCATATGTCGCAAAAGGCTCAGCCCAGGGCTACCTCTCACCCAAAAATCAGATTTTTTGAAGGGGGTCACCCCCTAGGCCCCCTAGGGGGAGGAGGCAAATGGGTAGTCCTGCTTTGCCTTTATAAACGAGCGCCAGTGAGGAGTCCGCTGTCTGCCAATGTGCAGAGATACACCATCCACTCGTCCTGAGTTTGTTCGTTCCACTCAATGTCAAGTGCCTGGCTCAGTATTTCAATTCCAAGTGTCGAATAAAAAGAACAATTGTACAGCCAAATACATCAATCAGCAGACACCGTACACAGAGAGTGCGTCAAATCACATAGGACGCATAACACACCCCTTCCGATCGGTAGCAGATGATCCAGCTGGGTAGATCCGTCATCACGGCCCTAGGTACCACTCACCCAATTTTTCTCAGAATACACTCCAGAATGTTTCAGGACACCTTCCATGAGTACATCACCGCGTGTAGAGGCAAACACATGGCTGATTCCCTGCTGGCCACAACGGCAGTCCCGAACCCGGGTGGGCAAGCGACATGCATTGACCTGTACAATCTCCACCCCATGAACATAGCCCCTCCATTCACGTTTTAAGCGGGCCATGTCTCCTCGATGCACAGAGTCCTCCTCCACTCGAGCGCCTACCATGAATGCCTGGCTTATTCTGTGCGGACTGTGACGGCATTCCCAAAGCCAGGTGGCACGCATCACGCAATAACCTGCCCTTCATCGGGTGTTTTTAAGCAGACCGCGCCTCTTCGCTTGCAACAAACAAATATTACAACAGCCACTCCTTTCACTCTCTGCATATTGTGTCTTGGCAGCTGACATTTATTTATTTAAAAAATGAAATCAACGTGTGTCATGTTTGGCCCTACACAGATGTACGTCCCCTTTGCTCCTTCACGCCATGCTGATTCTGCGGAAACCGTTACGGCATTCCCGAAGCCGGGTGGCACGCATCACGCAATAACCTGCAAAACCTCAAATGGCTGTCTAAGCCCTTCATCCGGTGTTTTTAAGCGGACCACGCCTCTTCACTTGCAACAAACTTACTGCAAGGGATCTTGTGTCTTACACCTCCTTCACGCCATGACCTGTCTCTCCGCAAGTTCCGATATTCCCTCTGCGGTCTCAGCCAGTCCACATAGTCCTGGTGGTCTACTGCATATACCACCCTACACTGATGTACGCCCCCTTTTGCTCCTTCACGCCATGCTGATTCCGCGGAAACCGTTACGGCATTCCCGAAGCCGGGTGGCACGCATCACTCAATAACCTGCAAAACCTCAAATGGCTGTCTAAGCCCTTCATCCGGTGTTTTTAAGCGGACCACGCCTCTTCGCTTGCAACAAACAAATTACAACACCTCCTCCTTTTATTCTCTTCCCATTCAACTTCTCTGCATATTGTGTCCTGGCTGCTGATTTTTAACTGTCAGATGCTTTTTCGAGCAAGGCAAACAGACCAGCAAGTGCAAGTAACACTGTAACAGCTTTCACCATGTTAAATCAAATCAAACCGTGAATTTTGCCACACCGAAAAACAAGATATAGCCAAGATCTGAAGAGGCTGAAAGTTTTGCCTTGATTTTAAATCCTTGCTGATATATGCAGCTCCACTCAATGGCAAGCACTTTGATTGCTATATCAATTCCAAGCCTTGAGGGAGAAAGACACTCTTCAGGCCAAATCAATTAATCAGCAGGCGCACAGTACACAGACTGCATCTAGTGGTATCAGTCCATAATACTAGACACAGTATCCCTCTCTTTGGAGTGCGATAACAGATCTGAGAGGCATTTCTTTGACCGCAAGTCATGCAGCATACCACAGTTGTCAGAGAGCACATCAAAAATGGGTGTTGACATAAGAATAATGCACAACTCGGGAATGAGCCCATGGATTGTCGAGAGAAGTAGCTCGGTATGATGGGTACATGTGTCCCTTGCTAGAAAGAAGCAGCCTATGGATGTCGCAAAATTAACGAGTCGGGGGGGTGGCCATCAAGTTGAGTGAGAGCACATCAGAAAAAGGTGTTTACATAAGAATAATGCACAACTCGGGAATGAGCCCATAAATTGTCAAGCGCAGTGGCTCGATATGATGGGTATATGCGTTCCTTGTTGAGAAACAACAGCCTATGGATGTCGCAAATTTAACGAGTCGGGGGGGTGGCCATCAAGTTGAGTGAGAGCACATCAGAAAAAGGTGTTTTCATAAGAATAATGCACAACTCAGGAATGAGCCCATAAATTGTCGAACGCAGTGGCTCAATTTGATGGGTATATGCGTTCCTTGCCGAGGAACAACAGCCTATGGATGTCGCAAAATTAACGAGTCAGGGGGGTGGCCATCAAGTCCAGAGAGATCACATCAATAAACAGTGTTTACATAAGAATAATGCACAACTTGGGAATGAGCCCATAGATTGTTGAGCGCAGTGGCTCAATATGATGGGTATATGCGTCCCTTGCTGAGAAACAACAGCCTATGGATGTCGCAAAATTAACGACTCGGGGGGCCGGCCATCAAGTTGAGTGAGATCACATCAAAAACAGGTGTTGACATAAGAATGACACACAACTTGGGAATCAGCCCATAGAATATCGAGCGCAGTGGCTCAATATGATCGGTATATGCGTCCCTTGCTGAGAAACAACAGCCTATGGATGTCGCAAAATTAACGAGTTGGGGGGGTGGCCATCAAGTCAAGAGAGATCACATCAAGAAAAGGTGTTTACATAAGAATAATGCACAACTCGGGAATGAGCCCATAAATTGTCAAGCGCAGTGGCTCGATATGATGGGTATATGCGTTCCTTGTTGAGAAACAACAGCCTATGGATGTCGCAAATTTAACGAGTCGGGGGGGTGGCCATCAAGTTGAGTGAGAGCACATCAGAAAAAGGTGTTTTCATAAGAATAATGCACAACTCAGGAATGAGCCCATAAATTGTCGAACGCAGTGGCTCAATTTGATGGGTATATGCGTTCCTTGCCGAGGAACAACAGCCTATGGATGTCGCAAAATTAACGAGTCAGGGGGGTGGCCATCAAGTCCAGAGAGATCACATCAATAAACAGTGTTTACATAAGAATAATGCACAACTTGGGAATGAGCCCATAGATTGTTGAGCGCAGTGGCTCAATATGATGGGTATATGCGTCCCTTGCTGAGAAACAACAGCCTATGGATGTCGCAAAATTAACGACTCGGGGGCCGGCCATCAAGTTGAGTGAGATCACATCAAAAACAGGTGTTGACATAAGAATGACACACAACTTGGGAATCAGCCCATAGAATATCGAGCGCAGTGGCTCAATATGATCGGTATATGCGTCCCTTGCTGAGAAACAACAGCCTATGGATGTCGCAAAATTAACGAGTTGGGGGGGTGGCCATCAAGTCCAGAGAGATCACATCAATAAACAGTGTTTACATAAGAATAATGCACAACTTGGGAATGAGCCCATAGATTGTTGAGCGCAGTGGCTCAATATGATGGGTATATGCGTCCCTTGCTGAGAAACAACAGCCTATGGATGTCGCAAAATTAACGACTCGGGGGGCCGGCCATCAAGTTGAGTGAGATCACATCAAAAAAAGGTGTTGACATAAGAATAACACACAACTTGGGAATCAGCCCATAGAATATCGAGCGCAGTGGCTCAATATGATGGGTATATGCGTCCCCCTCTGAGAAAAAATAGCCTACCCATGTCGCAAAATTAACGAGTCCAGGGCAGAGCACAATATCACAAAAGGTGTTTTGGTGGGAATAGAACAAAGCCCATAACTCTGGAACCAGGAATCGGATTGACACAAGAGTCGGACGGTTCGAAAGCTACAACATGCCCCAAACTGTCGCCAGTTCGCAACCGAACGTCGCCTGAACCCAACCCAAAGTTCGAACAAAGATTTCCTTTTTAGGAAAAACACGCATACCTCTTGATCGGCTCGGTCGATCATCGACTTTTTCATATGTCGCAAAAGGCTCAGCCCAGGGCTACCTCTCACCCAAAAATCAGATTTTTTGAAGGGGGTCACCCCCTAGGCCCCCTAGGGGGAGGAGGCAAATGGGTAGGTGGTCACCCCTAGGCCCCTAGGGGAGGAGGCAAATGGGTAGGTTCTCGGATCTGGTTGATACGATCCGGTTGGTTGATAGTGTCCCGTTACGGCACTCCCGAAACCGGGTGGCACGCTTCACACAACAACTTGCAAAACGTCGAATGGATGTATAAATCACCAGAGTACTGTTAGTCAACATTTGCACAGGCAATGAATCTTGGACACAATTCAATTGTCTCGGGTGGCTTATTTTGTGCAAAGTCAGAAATAGTGATGTGCTGGCTCAGGCTTCAAGTAGTCACCCTTGAGTATCACGCATGTCACGTACTTGATGATCATTGGGGAAACCCGAAGGAACCAAGTCCACCCAAAGGGGCGATAAAATTAGTCAGCATGTGCAGATTGCGCAAATTGCGCAAAAAATGAGTAGGCATTGGATTGACATGGTGTTTGAAAGCTATAAAATTCCCCAACCCGTCGGCCAGCTGTCAACACAAGTTTCACTCCAGTTCCAACACTTGTGTCCCAGCAACTTATGCCCCCTTTGATCCTTCACACCATGCTGATTCTGCGGAAACCGTTACGGCATTCCCGAAGCCGGGTGGCACGCATCACGCAATAACCTGCAAAACCTCAAATGGCTGTCTAAGCCCTTCATCCAGTGTTTTTAAGCGGACCATGCCTCTTCGCTTGCAACAAACAAATTACAATGCATAGGGCTTCAAGCATTGAGGGAGAATAACAGTCACTTGCGCTGGATTTTGAATCATAGGACCGCAAGTCCAAGCTGCACAAGAAGGAATAGTCGGTTAAGCATATAAGCTAGACCCTGTGATGAGGGATGATCCACAGGAAGGCAAATCTATGGAAACGAAGATGCAAGTGTCTAAACTATCAGATTCCATCAGCTACATCAGTTAAATGCAAGCATCAAGAGCTTTTCGCATTATTTCTGACAGGCTGAAATAAACAACACAGCGCCAGCCAACCGATTTGAACATCTGATTCACTGCTGACCGTTATGGCATTCCCGAAGCCGGGGGCAGACACACACATTGCTGTCTTCACTACATCGTGGGCAAGCCACATTCGCAAGATACAAGCCTTGGAAGCATTTCGGATTACTTTCAAGTACCCGAAACAAAAGATCCAGGTCCAGCGACCTGATTTGAATGTTTGGCTGTCTGAAAGGTTACTTCATTGCTCCTTGAAGGTAAACTGACCAGCGAGGTCACGCAATGCTGTGGAAGCTTTCAAGCACAAGTCTTTCCAAGACGTCAAGCAGGATCCTTGCTGATAGGCACAGCGGTACATCTTTCTTCCACCCATCCATGTATTCCTTGCTCACAATTTATTTAGACTTCCCCTAACATTCCTGTGCCTTGCCATGTTGCCCCAGTCCTGCTTTGCCTTTATAAACGAGCGCCTGTGAGGAGTCCGCTGTCTGCCAATGTGCAGAGATACACCATCCACTCGTCCTGAGTTTGTTCGTTCCACTCAATGTCAAGCGCCTGGCTCAGTATTTCAATTCCAAGTGTCGAATAAAAAGAACAATTGTACAGCCAAATACATCAATCAGCAGACACCGTACACAGAGAGTGCGTCAAATCACATAGGACGCATAACACACCCCTTCCGATCGGTAGCAGATGATCCAGCTGGGTAGATCCGTCATCACGGCCCTAGGTACCACTCACCCAATTTTTCTCAGAATACACTCCAGAATGTTTCAGGACACCTTCCATGAGTACATCACCGCGTGTAGAGGCAAATACATGGCTGATTCCCTTCTGGCCACAACGGCAGTCCCGAACCCGGGTGGGCAAGCGACATGCATTGACCTGTACAATCTCCACCCCATGAACATAGCCCCTCCATTCACGTTTCAAGCGGGCCATGTCTCCTCGATGCACAGAGTCCTCCTCCACTCGAGCACCTACCGTGAATGCCTGGCTTATTCTGTGCGGACTGTGACGGCATGCCCAAAGCCAGGTGGCACGCATCACGCAATAACCTGCCCTTCATCGGGTGTTTTTAAGCAGACCGCGCCTCTTCGCTTGCAACAAACAAATATTACAACAGCCACTCCTTTCACTCTCTGCATATTGTGTCTTGGCAGCTGACATTTATTTATTTAAAAAATGAAATCAACGTGTGTCATGTTTGGCCCTACACAGATGTACGTCCCCTTTGCTCCTTCACGCCATGCTGATTCTGCGGAAACCGTTACGGCATTCCCGAAGCCGGGTGGCACGCATCACGCAATAACCTGCAAAACCTCAAATGGCTGTCTAAGCCCTTCATCCGGTGTTTTTAAGCGGACCACGCCTCTTCACTTGCAACAAACTTACTGCAAGGGATCTTGTGTCTTACACCTCCTTCACGCCATGACCTGTCTCTCCGCAAGTTCCGATATTCCCTCTGCGGTCTCAGCCAGTCCACATAGTCCTGGTGGTCTACTGCATATACCACCCTACACTGATGTACGCCCCCTTTTGCTCCTTCACGCCATGCTGATTCCGTGGAAACCGTTACGGCATTCCCGAAGCCGGGTGGCACGCATCACTCAATAACCTGCAAAACCTCAAATGGCTGTCTAAGCCCTTCATCCGGTGTTTTTAAGCGGACCACGCCTCTTCGCTTGCAACAAACAAATTACAACACCTCCTCCTTTTATTCTCTTCCCATTCAACTTCTCTGCATATTGTGTCCTGGCTGCTGATTTTTAACTGTCAGATGCTTTTTCGAGCAAGGCAAACAGACCAGCAAGTGCAAGTAACACTGTAAAAGCTTTCACCATGTTAAATCAAATCAAACCGTGAATTTTGCCACACCGAAAAACAAGATATAGCCAAGATCTGAAGAGGCTGAAAGTTTTGCCTTGATTTTAAATCCTTGCTGATATATGCAGCTCCACTCAATGGCAAGCACTTTGATTGCTATATCAATTCCAAGCCTTGAGGGAGAAAGACACTCTTCAGGCCAAATCAATTAATCAGCAGGCGCACAGTACACAGACTGCATCTAGTGGTATCAGTCCATAATACTAGACACAGTATCCCTCTCTTTGGAGTGCGATAACAGATCTGAGAGGCATTTCTTTGACCGCAAGTCATGCAGCATACCACAGTTGTCAGAGAGCACATCAAAAATGGGTGTTGACATAAGAATAATGCACAACTCGGGAATGAGCCCATGGATTGTCGAGAGAAGTAGCTCGGTATGATGGGTACATGTGTCCCTTGCTAGAAAGAAGCAGCCTATGGATGTCGCAAAATTAACGAGTCGGGGGGGTGGCCATCAAGTTGAGTGAGAGCACATCAGAAAAAGGTGTTTACATAAGAATAATGCACAACTCGGGAATGAGCCCATAAATTGTCAAGCACAGTGGCTCGATATGATGGGTATATGCGCTCCTTGCTGAGAAACAACAGCCTATGGATGTCGCAAATTTAACGAGTCGGGGGGGTGGCCATCAAGTTGTGTGAGATCACATCAAAAAAGGGTGTTGACATAAGAATAACACGCAACTCGGGAATGAGCCCATAAATTGTCGAGCGCAGTGGCTCGATATGATGGGTATATGCGTCCCTTGTTGAGAAACAACAGCCTATGGATGTCGCAAAATTAACGAGTCGGGGGGGTGGCCATCAAGTTGAGTGAGAGCACATCAGAAAAAGGTGTTTTCATAAGAATAATGCACAACTCAGGAATGAGGCCATAAATTGTCGAACGCAGTGGCTCAATTTGATGGGTATATGCGTTCCTTGCCGAGGAACAACAGCCTATGGATGTCGCAAGATTAACGAGTCAGGGGGGTGGCCATCAAGTCCAGAGAGATCACATCAATAAACAGTGTTTACATAAGAATAATGCACAACTTGGGAATGAGCCCATAGATTGTTGAGCGCAGTGGCTCAATATGATGGGTATATGCGTCCCTTGCTGAGGAACAACAGCCTATGAATGTCGCAAAATTAACGACTCGGGGGGCCGGCCATCAAGTTGAGTGAGATCACATCAAAAACAGGTGTTGACATAAGAATGACACACAACTTGGGAATCAGCCCACAGAATATCGAGCGCAGTGGCTCAATATGATCGGTATATGCGTCCCCCTCTGTGAAAAAATAGCCTACCCATGTCGCAAAATTAACGAGTCCAGGGCAGAGCACAATATCACAAAAGGTGTTTTGGTGGGAATAGAACAAAGCCCATAACTCTGGAACCAGGAATCGGATTGACACAAGAGTCGGACCGTTCGAAAGCTATAACATGCCCCAAACTGTCGCCAGTTCGCAACCGAACGTCGCCTGAACCCAACCCAAAGTTCGAACAAAAATTTCCTTTTTAGGAAAAAACACGCATACCTCTTGATCGGCTCGGTCGATCATCGACTTTTTCATATGTCGCAAAAGGCTCAGCCCAGGGCTACCTCTCACCCAAAAATCAGATTTTTTGAAGGGGGTCACCCCTAGGCCCCCTAGGGGAGGAGGCAAATGGGTAGTCCTGCTTTGCCTTTATAAACGAGCGCCAGTGAGGAGTCCGCTGTCTGCCAATGTGCAGAGATACACCATCCACTCGTCCTGAGTTTGTTCGTTCCACTCAATGTCAAGTGCCTGGCTCAGTATTTCAATTCCAAGTGTCGAATAAAAAGAACAATTGTACAGCCAAATACATCAATCAGCAGACACCGTACACAGAGAGTGCGTCAAATCACATAGGACGCATAACACACCCCTTCCGATCGGTAGCAGATGATCCAGCTGGGTAGATCCGTCATCACGGCCCTAGGTACCACTCACCCAATTTTTCTCAGAATACACTCCAGAATGTTTCAGGACACCTTCCATGAGTACATCACCGCGTGTAGAGGCAAACACATGGCTGATTCCCTGCTGGCCACAACGGCAGTCCCGAACCCGGGTGGGCAAGCGACATGCATTGACCTGTACAATCTCCACCCCATGAACATAGCCCTCCATTCACGTTTTAAGCGGGCCATGTCTCCTCGATGCACAGAGTCCTCCTCCACTCGAGCGCCTACCATGAATGCCTGGCTTATTCTGTGCGGACTGTGACGGCATTCCCAAAGCCAGGTGGCACGCATCACGCAATAACCTGCCCTTCATCGGGTGTTTTTAAGCAGACCGCGCCTCTTCGCTTGCAACAAACAAATATTACAACAGCCACTCCTTTCACTCTCTGCATATTGTGTCTTGGCAGCTGACATTTATTTATTTAAAAAATGAAATCAACGTGTGTCATGTTTGGCCCTACACAGATGTACGTCCCCTTTGCTCCTTCACGCCATGCTGATTCTGCGGAAACCGTTACGGCATTCCCGAAGCCGGGTGGCACGCATCACGCAATAACCTGCAAAACCTCAAATGGCTGTCTAAGCCCTTCATCCGGTGTTTTTAAGCGGACCACGCCTCTTCACTTGCAACAAACTTACTGCAAGGGATCTTGTGTCTTACACCTCCTTCACGCCATGACCTGTCTCTCCGCAAGTTCCGATATTCCCTCTGCGGTCTCAGCCAGTCCACATAGTCCTGGTGGTCTACTGCAATATACCACCCTACACTGATGTACGCCCCCTTTTGCTCCTTCACGCCATGCTGATTCCGCGGAAACCGTTACGGCATTCCCGAAGCCGGGTGGCACGCATCACTCAATAACCTGCAAAACCTCAAATGGCTGTCTAAGCCCTTCATCCGGTGTTTTTAAGCGGGACCACGCCTCTTCGCTTGCAACAAACAAATTACAACACCTCCTCCTTTTATTCTCTTCCCATTCAACTTCTCTGCATATTGTGTCCTGGCTGCTGATTTTTAACTGTCAGATGCTTTTTCGAGCAAGGCAAACAGACCAGCAAGTGCAAGTAACACTGTAACAGCTTTCACCATGTTAAATCAAATCAAACCGTGAATTTTGCCACACCGAAAAACAAGATATAGCCAAGATCTGAAGAGGCTGAAAGTTTTGCCTTGATTTTAAATCCTTGCTGATATATGCAGCTCCACTCAATGGCAAGCACTTTGATTGCTATATCAATTCCAAGCCTTGAGGGAGAAAGACACTCTTCAGGCCAAATCAATTAATCAGCAGGCGCACAGTACACAGACTGCATCTAGTGGTATCAGTCCATAATACTAGACACAGTATCCCTCTCTTTGGAGTGCGATAACAGATCTGAGAGGCATTTCTTTGACCGCAAGTCATGCAGCATACCACAGTTGTCAGAGAGCACATCAAAAATGGGTGTTTGACATAAGAATAATGCACAACTCGGGAATGAGCCCATGGATTGTCGAGAGAAGTAGCTCGGTATGATGGGTACATGTGTCCCTTGCTAGAAAGAGCAGCCTATGGATGTCGCAAATTAACTGAGTCGGGGGGGTGCGTGGCCATCAAGTTGAGTGAGAGCACAATCAGAAAAAGGGTGTGTTTACATAAGAATAATGCAAACTCGGGAATGAGCCCTAAAAATTGTCAAAGCGCCAGTGGGCTCGATTATGATGGGTATATGGCGGTTCCTTGTTTGGAGAAACAACAGCCTAATGGATGTCGCAAATTTTAACGAGTACGGGGGGGGTGGCCATCAATGTTTGGAGGTGGAGAGGCACAATCAGGGAAAAAGAAAGGTGTTTTTCATAAGAATAATTGCAACCAACTCGAAATGGATGCCCATAAATTGTCGAAACGGCAGTGGCCTCAATTTGATGGGGTATAGATGCGTTTTCCCTTGCCGAGGAACAACAGCCTATGGATGTCGCAAAATTAACGAGTCAGGGGGGGTGGCCATCAAGTCCAGAGAGATCACATCAATAAACAGTGGTTTACATAAGAATAATGCACAACTTGGGAATGAGCCCATAGATTGTTGAGCGCAGTGGCTTCAATATGATGGGTATATGCGTCCCTTGCTGAGAAACAACAGCCTATGGATGTCGCAAAATTAACGACTCGGGGGGCCGGCCATCAAGTTGAGTGAGATCACATCAAAAACAGGTGTTGACATAAGAATGACACACAACTTGGGAATCAGCCCATAGAATATCGAGCGCAGTGGCTCAATATGATCGGTATATGCGTCCCTTGCTGAGAAACAACAGCCTATGGATGTCGCAAAATTAACGAGTTGGGGGGGTGGCCATCAAGTCAAGAGAGATCACATCAAGAAAAGGTGTTTACATAAGAATAATGCACAACTCGGGAATGAGCCCATAAATTGTCAAGCGCAGTGGCTCGATATGATGGGTATATGCGT
>JARGXW010001426.1:0-21563 GCA_029204085.1 Mycena sp. CBHHK59/15 | reverse complement strand
TGTGGCCAAGGAGCTAGCTCATGTAAGCACGGCAATGAGAATCCTCAAATTTTCAGAGTCGAGGTATCCTAGATTTTTTCGGCAGTTTCTGATGGTTAATCATTCTGGCCATAGGTGGCAAACGGCAGGTCGACTATGGGAGCTTCTTCAGGAGCTGCAATCCTGGGACGGCCCACCTCCCCGAAATATGCGCCGAAACCCGACTTGCATCCTGCGGACATGTGTCCAACGAAGATAAAAGCAGTAGTGGAGCCTGAACCTACGGAAATATCTGTATTCACGGAAGCGGCGGGTCTTTCTTCTACCCCTGGCAACTTCTTTGCCGTTGCGGATGAATTGTCACCGCATCGTACCCATCAACGCACGCAATCCTCAATCCCTGTGTCCAACAACCACTGGAATGGCAGGCCTCCTTCTAATGCTCCATCCCACACTTCCGTGGCGGTCGGTCAACCTGAAATCTCCATAGAACAATTACTTGAGGCTACAAGTGGATACGATGTCGCTGGTGGCTCAATCACCGGAGACCACTGGAATGACTCGACGGGACTAGCTAATATGATGGTCGATGATGACCTGATGTCTATGTGGATGCTGCACCGACCGATTGGGGGTAAGCACGATGTTCTTTCCTACGACCGTTTTTCAAACATGTGCAGAAATCTGCCCGATTGGGACGCATACATCGAGAACAGGAATGGAGAGGGATTCAACTGGGCGGCTAATTTTGGCGCCCAACAACAGTAGCGCGACCATCCTATTGTAATTTATTTTACCTTGATTTCACCCATCTATACTTATCTCCAAACTCCAGTGTTCGCCCAAAGGTTTAAGCCCTTAAAGTTTTGAAGGCCTCCCTATAGGCCTTCAAGATTTTCGGCTGAGCACCTCCCGCCTTAAAATATCACGTGTCTGTATTACATAATTTGATTACATACATTGACCAACGATGACGAAGACCCCCTTGTGTGTCTTAGGGCACTGATTATCGATTATGCTTCCCGTGCTGTTTGGCGAAGCGGAAAAACCATGCACTCGGAGAGATTCAAAGAAGGTGATGGAGGAGGAATTACTCATGCAGGCTTTGGCAGAGAAAGAGGAGGACAACATTCCATTTGACGGGGCCATAGAGATTGACCAGGCCCCGGGAAGCTCCACCAAAGCCTTGTCCGGATTTTGGGGTTTTTCAGGCCGAAAAATGGTGATTTCCTTGTCCGAGGTTGGGGTTTTTGAGGCAAAAAATCACCAAGCCTTGTCCGGAGTTGGGTTTTTGAGGGAAATTTCCCAAGAATTATTCCCAAATTCCGGGCCCAGAGCGGCCAGGTTTTGATTGACAGATCTCAGGAACCATTATTTTGTGACATTTCTGGGCGAGTCGCATATGTGACGCGCGTGACCTACGTGATGACCCTTGTCCGACTTGGAGGTCCAAAACTCACAAAAGTGGGGTCTTTGAGGCCAAAATCTTGGGTTTTGCCTGGACAAGGCTTTGGTGGAGCTTCCCGGGGCCTGATTGACCCTGACGATAAGTACCATGCTTAAAATGCATTCAGGTTGTGACGAGAATATAAAGTGCAATCACCCGAAAAGGCGTGAGAAAATACTTTTAAGGCCTTCATTTGCCCTTAAATTTAAGGGCTTAAACCTTCAAAGACCTTCAAGCTCCTGAAAACCAGTTTTAAGGGCTTTAGGACAAACACTGCCCAACTCTGCTCATGAACTGATTTCCCGTTGTGTCAAACAGCCTGAGCGAACAACTGCTGGTCTGATCTCATTACTGTTTCATGAGCTGTTTCGTAGACGGTAATTAGGATAGGACTCCCACGATTGGCTCAGACTCTTTAAGCCATTTGTGAGGCTGTTGAAGATAGGGGGGATTTGCAATAAGGTAGACAGAGCTACCACGCGTGTATATAATATAATATAATAGGATGCAGCGGCCTTTGGCTACCTCGATGTGTGTGGTGATCGGTGGCCTTCGGCCGCCTGTGCTAATGTGCGAGAGTATGTATGTGATATAGTAGAGTGGGTGTTTGCAGGTGGGCTGGGCCGCTCTGTGGCCGATTCGCTGGGCTGCTGCGCTCTCGATGGGGCAGATGCAGGGAATCGGGATGAGCAGGGAAAGCAGGCCCAAACCTGGTACGCAGTGGGTAGTGTTGGCAAAGTTCGGTTCGGTTCAGGTTAGGGGCGTCTTTGCCCAAATGCCGAACCTGAACCTGGCGTTTGGTTCAGGGAATGGCCAAACCTTGAACCTGAACTCGTGTTCAGGTTCAGTTCGGCATTCGAAACATTCAAACCTGAGGAATTTTCCCAGGGTCAAAACCAACTCTCTAGCCTCGTTAAGAAAATTAGAAAAGGTTCATTCTATTAGAAATTCTATACTAAAGCAAGGATAGACACCTTCGAGAACAACAGGGCAGTTATCTGAGCAAATTCGTCCTCAACATCAGTTGAATAGATCATGTGAGGACCTACTATTTTGCATCGTCAGGGTCAAAGAATCACGAAGGCCCCTTGAAATCACTCGTGGAACAAAATAGAAGGTAAGTAAAGATTTCAGTGGTAATATTCCACTCCAAACTCCAGAAAATCTGTCTGAACAGGGCTTTTGTGGTTCGGGGTTCGAACATGTTTGGAAAAAATGCCTCCATCCCAAACACCGAACCGAACTTTCGGTTCAGGTTCAGCAATTTGTTGAACCTTGAACCTGAACCTTGCGTCCAGTTCAGTTCAGTTCAGGTTTGAACCGATTTCTGAACCGAACTTTGCCAACACTAGCAGTGGGTCGAACGGCCTTGGGAGGAGGTGACCTCACAGCCCAAACGGAGCAGAGCTCTAAGAGCAAAGCTCGCGTGAGGGCGTCGACTCACACACGGGCCCGAAAACCCCAAATGAGCGATGCAAAGTGATTATATAGTAAAAAGAAAGGCGAAAATGCAAATTACAGTCAGTTGTCGTTATCGAAAATAAGTGCGGACGCGTTGCGCAGATGTCCATGTACGGATGCAAAGTCCTGGATGCAGGATGCCCATGCTGCCACTATTCTGCTTGAAACGATTTGCTCGAGACGTCTCCAGTAGATGAGAAAACAGAGGGACGTCCAGCCGCTGAGTTTCATGATGACCTCAGGCTCGACGCCAGTGAGGAGGAGCTCGACAGAGCTGCCGATTCTATAACTGTGGCTGAAGACGGCGGCAAGCGATGTGGAGGTGAAGATGGTGGTGGTGGTGCACAGGAAGTGGTCCTTGGTGAGCGGCCAAGTGTTGTGCTCACAGAATGCGAATAAGGGAGTCAATGGGGGTGGCGCGTTGTTGACGGCAAGGTGGTTCTCGAAAGCCCAGACGGGGCAGAGGTCTGCGTCGGCGCCAGCGGTCTCCATGAGGATACATTCGCCTCCTGCAATGTTGGTGGTCTTTGTCCAGACGAGGTGGAAGTTGACGACCTTGTGCTGGCGAACGATGGTGAGGGAGGTGCGTGTGTCGCGGCAGGTGTCGTGCTCCGGCGAGAACTTGGAGGTGCTCTTGATGACGAGCTCGCCCAGCCTTTGGCAGCCCCAGAAGGCGGCGGTTGCGTTTGCCCATGTGGCAACGCTGAATCCAGACATGAGGTCCAGAGAGTGCCGAATGGCGCAGAGATGCAGTTTGGTGATGGGCCCGCAGCGGAGATTTGAAAGGTGCACCTGCATGGTCGCTGGCCTTCTTCAGCGTGGGGAGCCAGCCCTTGTTGCCATTCCATTCCGCGTCGTTGTAGAGATGCCAGAGCCGCAGGCCATTGAGCCAGTTCCAGATGCACTTGCCCCCACAGGTTCCCAAGGCATCGGCCATGAAAGCAGTGAGAAGGAGGGTGTTGGCAGGGATGCAGGCTGACTTGCTGATGGAATGTCTGTCGCAGAACTGTGCATAGCACAAAAGCCCCACGCTGTAAGCTTCGCGCGTCTCCCTGGTTGTCGCCTGGAGCAAGCCTGCAGGTCGACACCGACACCTGTGTTGAGCATGTGTTATATCTGTGCATCTCGGAATTCCTCGGAGCTCCGATCGGACTTCCTTCGGAATTTCCAAGGGGGACTTCTATTCATCGCAAGAGACATTACGCGATGAGGGATTACCAAGCGGATTCCTTTTACTCATATTCCCTTACTTCACTCTCGGAGTTTATTCAGCATCCACTTATTGTCTACGGACTAATACTTACTCATCGTTCACAAGATGTCTTGACGACTTATTGTCCACGGACTTATACTTACGAATCCTTCACAGGATTGTCTTGACGACTTATTGTCCACGGACTTATACTTACAAATCCTTCACAGGATTGTCTTGACGACTTATTGTCCACGGACTAATACTTACTAATCTTTCACACCTTATTGTACTTCACTAAACAATTAGCTTACTAGTATTTAAGCTAAGTAGTTTAGCCTCTGTTCTTCAGTTTGATAATTATATATGTTATTGCGTTCTCCCTTCCCAACGCAACCTGAGTCGGACTTCCGACCTATCGGATATTCCGTGCCTCCTCCAGCCCTCCTGCATCCTTATCGTCCTCTCCGTTCTTATCTCTGGACTTGTCTCTCCTTGGTCGCAAGCTGGGTAGTCGCACACTCTTGTTTGTAGTGCTTGCGAGAACGACCTTCTGACCCTTTGGAACTCCGTGACGAACTCCGACATTTTCCTTCGGACTTTCTCGGTAATTCGATCCCTCGGGCTCAGCACTTAACAGTATTATCAAACTCAACTATCTGGGCTTGCATGGCTGATCAGTTTAACCCCTACAATCCTGCATCCATCGTGCCGGGCACGCCTGGTGCATCCCAATCTCTTGCTGGCAATAATCTTCTCCAACGGCGTGTTGATCGTGACCACCGGCAATCCCGACTTTTCCAATATTCCTATTACTCCCATTGCCACTCAATCGTCAGAAATCCCTCTGACTTTCCAGCCCATTCCTTACCCCACCATGAATCCACGTCCAGCTTCTTACCCAGTTGGAGGAATACCATGGGGCTCCACATCGTGCTCCTAATCCATTCACAACTCTGCTTCCTCCTTCGGAAGATCCAATAGCTGAGGAAACCAATGAACCGGAACCACCTATTGAAGAAGAGGAGTTATTGATGAGGAGACAAGACTTGGCCAACAAATTCTGGCCAATATCGGAGATCTCACGGAGGTACTTCGGAGTTTGAAAGGTCCACAGTCTGGATCTAAGAGCTCTCGCTCTAACCTTCGAACCCCGATACTTTCGATGGTTCTGATCCTCAGAAACTCCGACCATTCCTCGCTCAGTGCTATCTGCACTTTGCTGAACGTGACCAGGACTTCACCATGGACGACGATAAAATCATTTATCTTATGTCGTACCTCCGAGGCACTGCCCTAGATTGGTTTGAACCCCAGCTCTTCGACCCCGACCCAAACACTGTACCAGCCTGGGACAGCAATTTTCCTCAGTTCCTTCAAGAGCTGCAGGACAACTTTGGGCCGCACGATCCTGTCGGAGATGCCGAGGACCAGCTTCGGAATCTCCGAATGAAATCCACGACCGATCACCACTTACACCGTCGAATTCAATAGCTTTCAGCTTATACTGGTTGGGGAATGACCGCCCTTCGTTTCCAATACTACGAAGGATTGCCAAGGAGGATTAAGGATCCCCTTGTCAATATGGAGTATCGAATACTCTTATCGGTCTCCGGCTGCGGCTCAAGGGTTGATACTCGCTATTGGAAGCAGAATCTGAGAAGAAACCGAGCAGACCGGTACTCACGGAAATCCGAGTCTTCTTCGACTTCCGCCTCTTCCAACCAGAAGGGTGGTAATATGAAGAAAGCATTTAAACCTCAGCATCTTCCACTCCCACCACTTTGCAGTCTTCGGGAACTCCGAGAACTCCGAAGCCTTATGCGACAAACTGGATAAGAGTGGACAGCTCAAGGAAACTGAGAGGGAACGTCGCAAGAAGTTCAACCTCTGCATGTATTGCGGAGGCAGCGGTCATTCCGCTGCGGAGTGTAACAAAAAGAGACCCAATCGCAGGCAGGGCTTCTAAAGCGGAAACTCCGAAGAACTCCGACACTGCTACCACGGAGTCAAAAAAATAGTCAGCAGCTCTGAAACCTCCGCGCACGATCAGAGCTGTGTTGACTCTAGTGTGCTTCCGAGGTCTTCCTCAACGCGTCCTCTCTTTCATCTAATGCCTTATACCTCGACCTTTATGCCGCACCTCGGACTCGCTCGGAGATTCCTTCGGAAACTCCGAAGCTTATGCAACTACAAAATTTACGATTCCTTCATCCCTCGCTGCGAGGTTCATTATCCGCCTTCGGACTCTTGTCGATTCCGGATCTTCACATTGTTTCATATCTCCTAATATTTGTGAAATGAATGGTTTTGTTCCTTACTCATACCTCCGATAAGGCTCCGATACCTCGACGGCACATCCTCCATAATTAATCGGCAAATCCGCCTTCAATCCAATTTCCTACTGAAGACGTCCAAATATTGGAATTCTACGTCACCCATCTGGATGCCCCTAGTGACCTGGTTCTTGGATTCAACTGGCTCCACCGCTTCAATCCGTTGATTGACTGGTCAGCAGGCCTAATATCTTTCCGTTCCTCCGACACCACCGGGGTATCAATGTCGACTCCTCAGACTACACAGTCTAATTCTGTTCCGGTTAATTCCTCTTCGGAAGGACCTTCGGAAACTCCGACTCCGAAGCCCATCTCGGAATCTCCGACGTCGTCTCTCAGTTCTGATCCTTCTATGGATATTCCTTCCCCTTCGGCTTCTCCGAAGCCATCCGGTACTCCACCACCTTCGGCTTCTCCGAAGCCATTTGGTTCTCCTCCCCACATATCCCTGGTTTCGGCTGCTGCCTACTCTGCTATTATTGGGCAGAAAGGTACCACTCAATATACACTTCGCACTTGTCCTAGAAGCGACATATCTGGTCATTCAACTTCCTTGGACGGAGATCTTTCGGATATTCCGACCGAGTATCAAGACTTTGCCGACGTATTCTCGGAGTCCGAAGCCTACAATCTACCTCCACATCGCGAATACGACCTCCGAATTGACACCGAGGAGGGTGAAATACCACCTATTGGTCACATATATTCTCTATCGCAAGCTGAACTATCGGCACTCCGAGAATTCATCGATAAGAATTTAAAGGCCAACTTCATCTATCCCTCGAAATCACTCACGGAGCTCCGATACTTTTCGCGAAGAAAAAAGATGGCTCTCTTCGGCTCTGCGTCGACTACCGTGGTCTTAACCGAATCACTAAGAAAGACCGATATCCGCTTCCATTAATTTCGGACTTGCTAGATGCTCCGAGCAAGGCTCGCATCTATACAAAACTCGATCTCCGACATGCTTATCACCTTCTCCGAATTAAAGAAGGCGACGAGCCCAAAACTGCTTTTCGTACTCGCTATGGGTCTTATGACTGGAGAGTGGTTCCTGAAGGCCTCACTAATGCCCCTGCAGCATTTCAACCCTTTCTCAATACCATCTTCTCGACCTCCTTGACGTCTGCGTCGTAGTCTACTTGGATGACATCCTCATATACTCCGAAGACGAGTCGAAACATACCGAGCATGTCCGAGAAGTACTTCGGAGACTCCGAGCATCGGACTTTTTTGCAAACTTCCGAAATGCGAATTCAGCGTCACCACTTGTGAATACCTTGGATATATTCTCTCCCCGACGGTTCCGAATGGCTCCGAGAAAATCGCTGCAGTTGCTCAATGGCTACTCCTCGAAAAGTGAAGGATGTTCAATCCTTCCTAGGCTTTTGCAATTTCCATCGGCGTTTTATCTGGAACTATTCGGATATTACTATCCCACTCACTCGGCTTACCCGATCTAGCGTGAAATGGAACTGGTCTGAAAACTGTCAATCAGCCTTTGACAGTCTGAAGACTGCTTTCTCGGAAGCTCCGATACTTCACCATTGGGTTCCCGATCGTCAAATTACAGTGGAAGCGGACGCCTCTGACTATGCTATCGCCGCTATTCTTTCAATTATTGGCGACGACGGCGACATTCATCCTGTGGCATTCCGAAGCCGCACACTCGGACCTTCCGAAGTCAACTACGACATCCACGATAAAGAGCTACTTGCGATTTTTGACGCCTTTAAACATTGGCGGCATTACCTTGAAGGCTCAGCAACTCCGGTGGACGTCGTTACTGATCACAAGAACTTGGAGTACTTTGCAACTACTAAAGTGCTTACTCGTCGACAAGTTCGGTGGTCCGAGTACCTTTGCCGTTTCAATATGGTTATTCGTTTCCGCCCGGGCAGGCTCGGCGGAAAACCCGACGCCTTAACTAGACGATGGGACGTCTACCCTAAAGAGGGGGATAAGGACTATGGCCAAGTCAACCCTCATAATTTTCGTCCTGTTTTCACTCAAGATCAGCTTTCGCCATCCTGTGGATGACTATTTGAGTGCATGTTTTCACAAAACTGTCAAATGCCTCCTCCCATGATTGAAATTTCTGCCTCAAATCTGATACATGTCTCCATGGTTTGAAAAAGATCAGCATCAAGCAGCAATAGCGTGCACGTAACTCGATTTTGTCTCGCCAGGGAATTCCAGGCCCTATAGGAACAGGGACAAATACATCGTTTGGGGCACGGATTCGAAGAATATGTGTCCTTGCTTGGTCATGACCAGTCTGAAGGGCAACTCGTGGATGCCTATGACCTTCAATCTGCAAAAGTGGCTGCCCATCCTCGTCCTCCTGCGGTTCATCATCTTGGGTGGCGCCATCAAGAATCATTTCGGTCATATAGGGGTCATCAGATCCTGCATTCTGCTCGTCTTCATCATTGTAACTTTTCTGTTGGTGTTTACGGCCATCTGAAGTCTTGCTAACTTTATCAACCTGAGATATAAAGTCCCAAACACACACATCCACTAACTCTACCCCACGTTTATGATAGTCAGCCAACTGATTTCCCAGCGGTACAAGCTTGCCAGTTCCGTCCACTGATACCCCAATTTCCTCGTCTTCATTGTTCAAGTTTGTATGCATGTGCAACTCACCTTCTCGGTTGTCATTAATCAGGTTGTTCAAAAAAGGATTCTCATCATCATCGTCCGAATCGTCATCTGTGCCATCAGGGAACTCTTTTGCACGGTTGACTCTATCATTGTAATCATCAGTCGCTTCCTCGGGTAGTGAACTCTTTTTTGCTGGGTAGCATTCAGGGCTAGGAAGTTGCTGGTTAATGAAGCCTTCAAATGCTGTCCAATAGAAGTTACGATATGAATGGCTGGTAAAATGGTCTTCGAAGTCCATGAGGTAGGAAGTGACTTGCTGGCTGGAAAGTTCTTGCTGAGATATCATGGCATATGCACATTTCTGTAACATCCGTTTAGCCCGGACTGACAGGTCATCATCCAGGGGACTGAATTCTCCGAGTTTCTTCACAGCTAGCTCGAGCATGGAAAAAGCGACATGGGTCTTCAATTGAGACTTTGTGATGTAGTCTGTAATATATTCCCTTTGCCGATGCGCCAGATCCAATGAATTTAATGTCCATATTGCACCTCATTGCCTCAATTATTGTACTGTTGAAGTTATTTACAAGACCATTGAGGCATCTCAAGCACAGTTCGCCAGTCTCATCATTGAAAGAGCTCTCTGGAACAACATTGTCCTCATGAAGATCAAACCTGCAAGATTTGGGTTCCGGGGGTCCGCACCAATATTTGAAACAGGTCTTGGAGTGATCATGCCATTGGCATTTCAAGACGAGGTTGTGCAAATGCTGTTGTCTTTCCTGGGAGATCCCACCATCTGGATATTGTTCAACTGGTGCTGTGTAATCGTCAATCTTATCATCCCTTGGACTATCGCGAATGGGAATTCCCCGGACCGAACAAGGATGATGTGCATTAGAAGGTACGTCAACCACACCCTCTGGTTCGGCCGGTATAGCATTTGAAATTGTATCATCCAGAAACGCCAGGAGGCGCTTGGCAAAGTCCACATCTGAGTCTTCGGCACTGAGGGCACACTTTTTAATCTCGTTCGGATTTAACCCTCCTTCAACCCAGATTAACATATGGCAATGTAATGTACCACGGCCCTGTGCTTCGACGCAACCATAATATGCTTTCACAACCGATGCCTCGGGAAGAACAGACCCCCCATCTGAAGCCAATCCACAATCTGTCCAGGAAGATATGAGAAAAAGCTGCTGTCCCCCCAAAAAATGAGTCAGACGTACATGAAATACTATCAACATCCATTATCAAAGCAGGGATCTGTGGGGGTTTCAAAGCAGGAGCTGGAAACAAGAAGGTGAAGAAGACATAATGCGCTTGAAAGTACCTTGCACCCAGCAGCGAAGATCAAGCACGCCAGAAGACAGGAAAAACGACGCATTAGGCAGTGACCCAGAACACAGAAGAAACCAATCTCGGCCGAGGACCAGATCAAAGGGCAGGGAAGCAGATACCGAGAATTGAGCGTCAAGAGAGCAGACAGCCTCGGCACCATCTCGATACAGGAGGCAGAGACGGCCCGAGGCTACAGAGTGTGCAGTAGGCACATTAGAGCTTAAGACCCAGGCAAGAGACAGGAGAGAGCGGGTGAGGTTCGGGTCGAATGTAGTCGAAAGAGGGAGATCGCAGAAAGTCGCGGGAGGGGGCATTGTGGTGGTAGGAAGCAAGAAGCGAACGGCCACGTCACCACGTTGCCATGTCAAAGGGTAGGCATCGGTAAAATGACAGCATCGTGCTTTTGGGGAAGAACGGAATAGATTGACTCAACCGGAATGACAAGGGATTCAATTTTGTGGTGGGGAACAAAGGAGCTTACGAGAAAAGAGATGCCGAAAATGTGATGGTCTGCAAGTCGTGAAATTCAGGCGCTATAAGACCCTTACCTAAAGGTAGCGGGAATAAAGCGGGTAGGGCCGACAAGCGGCAAAGCCTGCTACCTATTAGAGTCCCTCAAATTGTGTTTGGTGAAGATTCCTTCAGAATCAAGAACACCAGCCTTCAATGAACTCCCACTCGGTGCAAACACATCCAAATACTTGGGGGTAGAGGGCCGTGGCTGTGCCCAGCAGGATCTCGTACTTATCTTTTTTCCCATCATGCTGATTACACCACTTAGTAAGCTGGTCATCCCAAATCCACCCGGACATACACGGCAAACCCGGAAGTCATTGGTAGGTAGGTAGGTAGGTAGGTAGAATTACACGGCATGGTCCCGCTTAGGAACGCCGGGGCCCAGGAATTATCTGAGTGTACAGGCACTATTGTACACTACGGTCCATAGACTTCTCCATAACCCCGTAGCCGAGCTCACGGACGCAATCTCACAACTCGCCGCGGTAGAGCTAAAGGGAAAACAGAGAAGCAGTTAGTGGAAAATGAGGACCTCAAAACAAGCTCGAGACAGGAACACCTTAGATCTTTGGAGGACAGTATTCACACATTTGATCACCAGTATTATCGGGAAAATCACGGCTTTCCAAAGCTCCATATCGGAGAGTTGTGCCATGAGATTTGCAGGTATCGGGCATAATGGAATAGTCGAACCAGAAGGGAGAGCGCAGTTGAACTAATGCACTGAACAATACATGTAGCCTGTGGTCAGGGCTTTTCAACATCCAATTTGCAGAACCTACAAAGTCTATCCGACTTCGGTATGGGTTGATGTGCGTGATTCACGTAGCGTAGAACTTCGACGGCAACTGATGAGATGGGAGCAGTCGAGAGGTCATGGCCTCTTGATGCACTTGAGTGTTCACCATTGTTAAGTAGTGCCGCTTTTTTTGAAGTGATCTGTACTCGTGGTTTGTCCTTCTAAGACTCAAGTCGTCCTGAAGTAAGAAGAGCCTGCCATTTGAGTTGATTGACTCCTGTAGCCATTCCTTCATGAGCATATCCACCGATTTGCTGTAGTCTGTTCTTGACATCCTGAGTTGAGGTTATGTCTGTTAGAACAAGCATGGGGAAGCAGAATGGAAGTCTTGATGCAGTTGCATTTAGATCATTAGCCGGGACTTTTTAATACTCATTGCACTGAGTTCGAGAGAACTATCAAGAGCATCGTGAGCACAGTGTCCTTCCTATCATTGTATCAAGGCCAAGAAATCAATGTTGCGGTCAAGACCATATGGAGACGTCGAACTCAAAGAGGAATTATCCCAGTTCCCGTGGGTGGTGGGGAAATCATGGAGTCAGCATGGAGATTCAGTATGTGGCAGACGGAAGGAACTTGAAATTGATCTGTTGTTGGTCATGCCTGCCATACAACTTTGAGTTCCATTTAATGATCCGCCAGTCTTGTCTTTGATCACCACTACTGTCCACAATAGCAAGCCGCCTGTGCCCACACAGTTGGAATGAATTGTTGAGAAAGTTGTCTGTCTGTACGAATGTACTCCCGACATATTCTTCTGTGTTGCACCATTTGGAGGCAGTCACAAGCATAATCACATATGGGAATGCGGTGAAACTTGCTCAAGTTTATTATGATGAAGTTGTGAGCAGACCGCTTCTCCAGAGGGACTGGCGTATTATGATCACGAAGCCCAGAAAAACGGGAAACAGAAGAATGATTCCCCTCGCATGTTAGTCCAAATTTCTGCCAAAGACTGCATGAATGTCGTAGAACTGAGCCCAATGCACTTCATCACCTTCAGGAACATTTTACCAATGGATCGTATCAGTAGAAGTTATGTGCAGATGGACAATTGCAACATTTATTAATGGGCAGTCATTGTAATTTGGGAATGCTCGAAATATGGGGAGTGCGTCACAAGATCGTGTTGGAATCCAACAATCTGCCAAACCATTGGAATCCAATGTAAATTGATTGCCGAAAATATTGTTTTTTTTTTGATCAAGCCCATTTCTTGCATTCAAAAAATATGAAATAGAGCATATTTGCACTGCCCATTTTCTTTTCGCCATCACTTGTCATTTTTAACCGACCCAAATGATTGATGTGATCTCAATGAGGCCCAGGCAGACCAGGCCGTGTACTTACTTTGGCAGGTCCAGAGAAATATTGAAAATGTGCTGGGGGACTTGGAAGGAGGTATATACTAGACTTATTAATGTTTGTACCCTCTGAATGAGCCAATGGGCAGGCATGGGACGAGACGATCTTAGCCAAGTCACACCTGCCATATTCAGTTGCATCAAATTTCTGACAAGCCACATCAAATTTTTGCCAAGAGAGTCGTTTTGGTAGTTGCAAATACACTGTAATGTAACAAGCAATGGAGCTGTGAACCATTGGTCAACAACCCGGTACGCAATGATACTACAACTATTGCCATCAAAATAGTGTCCATTGGATTCCAACAGTTTGGCAGATCGTTGGATTCCGATGACTTCTGGGTTTGCCATGTACAGTACACCTACCGCCCCTGAACCACGCCTGGACATCACAGTTGTTCAAGAACATAGACAGCAGAGAAAGAACACATGGGTGGACAAAATCGGATCGCACACATAATTGAGGAGGTGTGGATAGACAGGCACCATTTAAAAGTGTTTCAGCCACGCTACCCTGCAAATATGTACTCAACTGACAGAAACACAATAGAGAACAGAAAGACAACCAAAACATACCTGATGATAAGTACAGATCGGAATGCACACATTTTCGAGGTGGTGTGAACTGACAGCAGCATTTGAACAGGAGTAGGTGATGCTGGTCAGAGAAGACATACTCAGGGCCCCAAAGAGTCAGGAGAGAGAGGCAGGACATAAACTGATCGCCGCCGTACAGATTGAGAAGGCTGGACATTCGGCTTTCGACGCTGCTTGTTTTCGGCCGAAAGCTGTGAAGTGGTGGCAACACCAGGGAAAAGAGACAGAAGTAAATAAAAACGGCACAGCCCTAGACAGACTAAAGGGGTAAGGAAAAAGTGAACAAAGTATACGGACAGCCACTAAAGAAGTCAGACACAGCCACTAAGGAGACTATCTTAAAAAATCGGAGACAAGTAAAATAGGGAGACTTTTAGCCCCTCGGAGGAATGAAAGGAACGAGTATTATGTAAACATAAGTACTCGTAAAGATTGCAGGACTAATTTCGACAACATTTATGATCACGGTGGAGAATGCTGCTCGTCTGGCACTGTCGGTGCTTTCAACCATGTACTTAGCTGGACCACCTTCAATGTATTTCGCTGTTAGTTTGAACATTCATTATGCACTCCAGGCACTCACGGTACCTCCTCCTGTGATATGTATGCTCTACATGGATACAAAAGTCAACATATCCAAGCTCTAGACACTCTTCAAGGATTTTGTTTGAAATATAATTTATAAGCAAGCACTGTGACACACGGAGTCCGTGAAATTCACAAAAAAAAATCACCTCTAAAATGGATTTCATGCCGGAACTCCCGTGAATTTCGCGCCTAGAAAGAGAATTTCATGGTCAGAATCGGGTGAAAGGTTTCACGTGCAAAATGCAACTTGTCACCATCATATTTCACTCCTTCTGGACGCAAAATTCTTGTCATTGTTGGATGAAGTCCCAAGGTCGTGTACTTGAATTCCTCCCTTAAAAAAGTTCAATTTCACTTACACGTTCGGTGTAAACCACTAGTACTACAGCAGAATGTACAGTAGCTGACATTTAATTATAGTCTGAATCAGACAATGAAGGCAGTCGCTTGGATCCAGATGGCTGAGCTTGAATCGGAGGTGAACCAGGTTCTCGAGAGAGCCTGTCGAACCAAGCAACCATTCAATACAAAGTAGCAGTACGCTGACATAAGACAAGCACCTGGAGCTTGCCTAGAGCACTGTTAGGATCTTCAGGCGGCGGCGTAACATTCTGAGAAACGGCTGGCCATGATCATGAGTTGGGGAATATGCGGGAGATCTGCAAGTCAAATAAACTCACTGGGTGTGCGAGGCCCGTTGGCGCGTACCCTCCATCATCGATCCGGTGAAGTCGGCTCGCTTGTAGTTTGTCTCGGCGGGACCTGGTGCGTACGTGCCATCTTTACCTTTGTTAAGCCTTACCTTAAGGTTGGAAAGCCGAATTCTTGGATTGAGAGCCGGAATGTAGAGCTGTACACTGGTAACAGGAACATCTGATACATGACTCAATTGGGTCGCTCAAAGTTCGCTCGGTCAACGGTTTCGCGTCGACCACCTCACATTGAGCCCACCTCACATTGAGCCCCCTAATACAATTAGATTCTACCAGGGCGTACCTATTCTGAATAAGACTGCCAAAGAAGAAAAAAATGGCAATGGTATGATTAGGCCTGACATTCATCTTATAATTACCTTCTTAAAACTCCTTCTGAACGTTCCATGTTCAATTTTACAGGAGTTTCGTTTAGAAGAGGTGGAGAGATGAGGTGGTAAGCAGGATTATGGAGCATCAAACGGCAACATCGGCATGAGCGTCGGCCCGAACCATTTTGGCGGGGAGAAAAGGTGCTTATGCAAAAAAGGATGACGAAAATGTGATCGTCCGCCAAAACGTGTTTGATGGGGCGCTATATAAGAACCCGTACCTAAAGGTAGCGGGAATAACCCTGAACCCCTGAACCCCCTTTTCAGCTGACTCATGTCTTCGCACCGAGCACCACGCATCGCCATCATCGGCGGCGGCCCCGGGGGCCTCACCCTCGGCTTGCTTCTCCACAAGCGCCAGATACCCTTCACCATCTACGAGCTACGTCCCCGGCCCACGGACGCGGAGCTCACCCAGCTGTCTGGCGTGCTCGACATGCACGAAGAGTGGCCTCGCGGCCATCCGCGTGTGCGGGCTCTACGACGCCTTCCTGCCCCAGACGGGTGAGTGCGCCGAGGTGATGCGCGTCGCCGACACCGAGGGCACCATCGTGTACGCCGACCAGCCCGACGCACGCGGCCGGCCCGAGATCTCGCGCCACGCCTTGACCCAGCTGCTGCTGTCCGAGCTGCCCGCAGCGGCGATCCAGTGGGAGCACAAGCTCTTCCGTGCTACTGTCGAGGCCAGCAACACCAACGAGATCCATCTCGACTTCGGCCCCACTCACGGCACCAAGACCGCCGACCTCATCGTCGGCGCCGACGGCGCCTGGTCCCACGTCCGCGCCCTGCTGACGCGCAACAAGCCACACTACAGCGGCCTCCAGCACATCACGCTGACCATGGTGCGCTTCGGCACCCGGCACCCGCACCTCGCCGCGCTCGTTGGCCCGGGCAGCTTCATGGCGCTGGGCGGGCACAAAGGCGTCACCACCCAGCAGGGCGCGCGGGACTCGGTCCGGATGTACATCCAACTCAGCACGCCGGATGAGGACTTTGCCGCCAGGATGGGGCTCGCAGGCCTGACGCCCCTACAGGCCAGAGACCGGCTTCTGGGCGACGACCAGCTCTTCGGCAAGTGGGGCGGGCCGATGCGCGAGCTGATCGCGCACGCGTGCGAGGAGGACATGGAGAACAAGTTGGACATCAAGGGCCTGTACACGCTTCCTGTGCGGAAGCTGGCGTGGGAGCACAGGCCCGGGGTGACGCTGGTGGGGGACGCGGCGCATCTGATGCCGCCGTCAGGGAGGGGGTCAATCTGGCCATGTGGGATGCGCTGGAGCTGGCAGAGGTTGTGGGGAGGGCGTATAAGGAGGCAGTGGAGAAGAAGGGAGAGGGCGTGGAGGGCTTTCGGCAGGCGCTGGAGCCGCTGATGAGGGACTTTGAGCAGGCTATGGCGGCGAGGTCGGAGGAGAAGATGGAGGAGAGTGTGAATCTCCAGCAGCTCATGTTTGGCCATGACGATGGGGCGCAGAAAATGGCGGCGATGTTTAATGCACCTGGGGCCCGGCAGGGAGTGACAGTTGAGTTAGTTGCATGCTGGGTGTGGGAAGCTGTTTGGGTACGCGATTTGTAGAAACTAGAATACCGCTGGCGTACGAAGCTTGGGAAATCAGAACCGCCTTCTCTCCGAATTACTGTCACAAGTTTAGCTTCGCTGGAGTCCCTCACGTTGCAACATGAAAAGTGGCTCAAGCTCAAATCAAGCTCGAGCCACTGGTATATATACTGTTGGAGACTGGGTAGTTGACCACCTAAGTGTTTTCGGTGTAACACTGTAGCTACCGGTCGCTGCACGGGGTTCATGGGCCTTCATAATGAAGGCCTGCATCCTATGAATAGGATAAAATCGTCCTCTCCGAAGCACGAGAGCTGCTCCCATGGATTGAGAACAAGAGCGAGAATAAAAAGCAGTTGGTCGCAATCGTTCCACCGCTTCTCGATGCGCTGTGTCATTGCCTTCTTAACCTCCGCCTCGGGATGCTCGAAGAAACGCAGAAACACGCCGGCCAAGCTCAGGAGAACTTGGTCAGCGCGTGTTGAATCCTTCTGGTTGAGATTAGTCGCAAAACAGATCACCTCGATGACCCCAACGACTTGCTCAAGTCCATTCCAGAATGTCGCGTCATCAATGATATCGCAGTGACACGTCGCGTCATCCTCGAGACGTTGCTTCTCTGTGGACTTCGCTGCTCCCACTTGAGCTTTCACTATCTGCTCGCGCTTCCACGCGACAGCCTTTTGAAGCGGCATTTGAAGCTGGAGGAGACGCATGAAGGCGACGAAATGGGTCGTCCACCGAGTAATGCACGCGACAAGGTAGGCGAGCGCGACTGCTGCACCGAGCTCCTTTTGGGCATCGTTGAAGATGACGCGCACCTTGCTGTGCAGGTTAATCCACCCGATGACGGACGTCGCTTGCTCGGCAATCTGCTGTGCGTAGTCCCAGGATTTGAAGTAATCTCCCAGAATGAGTTGCGACTGCTCGGGAGTCAGCCAGAATAAAATGGGATGTGGTAAACCAGGACCTGGTGCGCCCAGCACGATGGGACAAATAGCCACGGACGCAGTTTCTGTAGGAGTTTACGGCCCTTCAAGCTGCCGCCGTCCGCATCTGTGACGAAGTAAATGACCTTGCATTTATACTCCTTTTCAATGAAGTCGATGATCGCTGCGAATTGCTTGCACAATGCGGGACCGTCTTTCGAGTCGGCGGTCGCGTCAATGAGCTGGAGCGGGTAGGCCTTGAAGTCCACATTACCGCACACCCCGTTGACCGAGTTCTGTTTCTGACCCTTCCACCCGTCCGTCCTGGATTGCAACAGTGAGTTCAACATTGAGGAGGCCAAAAATAATCACGTACGATGCCCCAACCTCACGTCCTTTGAATATTCCCTTCAGTTCCGCCTCTGCTTCCTCCGCACATTGGTCCAAGAGCCCTCCACTGGTCGACTTCCTGGTGGGCAAGATATCCGACGTGCCTCCACGAATCATGTCGAAGAGCTTGCACATTTCCCGATTCTCGAAGAGGTGGTAGGCGGCATTTGAGGAGATGATAGCACGGCACGCCTGTTTTCTAATCGCGTCGATCTCGTGCGGCTGGTAGTCCAGATCCTTTGCCGCTACGATATGGAGGTGTGATTGGTTCATTTCGGATTGTTGGGATCGCTTCGCGGGGGGAGGAGGCACAGATGCCTGGGAGCCGCCTGCTTGTGCTTCATCGTCGTCGCCAGCAGAGTCACGCGAGCGCTTCCCATTAGCATTGTCCTTTTTACGAGCCGCAGCTTCCCCCCTGACCTTATTCGCCTTGGCCATACCAGCCGCAGATCTGCGGGGGCACAGGACCTGCCCGCGGAAGCACAGAATATGTGCCGCCATTGAGCTCGGCACGCCATTGCAACTGTCGTGGCAAGTATCAGCATGATCACATGCTTGAAGCAGAGCAAGGGTCAGACAGGCACCACAGAGGCACGCAAGTTACGCACCACATTCGAATCGAGCTTTAATCGACACTGGGTCTGTCGGCAGAGGCAGGATCTCTTGCCATGCAGCGGGGGGATTCTTGAAAATGTGCGCCACGCACGCCCTGCACGCTGCGCGCTGATGGGAGCCGTTGGTGCCGGGACGTGGCCAAAAGTAAGACCAAATGGGTGTCTTGTCGTTTGCCATGTGCTGGAGGGTAGACGCTGTTGGAACCAATAGAGCAATCCAGTATTAGCAGTGAACCCATTGCAAACGCGCGGGGAGTTCTTCGCTGGCTGCAGGACATAAGTACTAGTCAAGAGTAATTAAGGTACGAATTTAGTCTAGGAACAGTAACGAGAAAACAGGAACGAAAGGCGGGGACCTGGTAACAAAGTGCGCCGCAGGGTAGTGTGCGCACTAACTCGTAACTCCAACAGACGTGTTGTGGACGCGACGTGATGGGAAGAGAAGAAAATTTTTATCAGCCTCGTAATTGACATGCGTAAGATGCTAAGGCCTTCGGTAAAAATCGGCCCGCAAGCTAAGGCCTATCCTAAGCCCTTCATTAAGGCCTTAGGCCTTAATATTGTCTGAAGGCCTTAGGCCTTAGGGCGAACACTGCCACATATCAGTGTTCTGAATGCTTCAGCTCTGGATTTCCAGAGGAGATTTTTATGGTCTTCTCAATATAAAGGACCCTATGTTCGTTTTCCGTGCCCTTTGGGGACAGAAAAAACAAACATAGGCAAAATGTTAGGTCACTGAGTTTGAGAAAATATCTGAATTCACATCTGGGTTTGTGCCTGCGGCACTGGTTGAGCATTTCAATTTTTCACCTTCTTTTTCAGTGAAAAATGTTGTTTATTTTTCAGACATTTTTCACTGAAAAAGAAGGTGAAAATTTTTAAAAAATTTCAGCACTTTCTCAATTCAAGGTGAAAAATTCGAAATAAAATAAGAAAGTGATGAAAATGTTTTGAAATTTTCACCTGCTTTTCAGTGAAAAATGTGTGAAAAATAAACGACATTTTTCACTGAAAAAGAAGGTGAAAATTTTGAAATGTTCAACCAGTGTGGTACTCCCTCAAAACCCATGGGTTGTCTCACCACGGTATACCTGGGCATGAACCCAAGGGTTTGATAAAGAAAGGCTTGGAGAATATTTAATTTGGTTTGAATTTACAGTTTGTGCAACTATTATTTCTAACCCTCACTGTGTCACGGTTGAATCTGTGCCACATGCTCAAGTCTGCGCATCACCTGTCCTCTGTGTGCCACCTCGCAGTGCTCAGATACATCCCGACTCACATGGTTAACACAATTGCGCTTGATGTGACTGATCGGGATGTATGCGACCAGGTTTGTGTTGAGTTGGGTCACTGGTATGCACAGGATGGACGCGCAGGCGAACTCAGGCATGGAGGGTGGTTGGCATTGTGGTGTGGACTGCAGTTCTACTAGATGCAGGGTAGTATTTGCAAGTAGAGTAGTGTTCGTCCTCTAGAGGGAATAGAGTTTACAGCTTTCTGTTGTGATGGAGGGCTTCGGTTTTGTGCTTGTTAAAATTTGGTGTGTGGATTAAAGTTAGGTGGTTAGTGTAATAGTTATGATCTGTCCGATGGGGTCCAGATTTTTTATTTTTATTTTTATTTTTATTTTTATTTTTATTTTTTGGAGCGTTTGGGATAATGAAATTCAGTCTGCAGAAACATTCCAAAAGTCATCCGCTGGGTCTACCAGATAAATCCAGTTAATGCTGGGGAAGTTGTCCAGGGAGGAAATGCCATTACGCACAAGTACCATAGTGTGGGACTCCAGCCGTAATAAATTTATCCTATCGCATTTCTTGGATCATTCAATGACAATGGCTGTATACCCACTAAAACCCCCACTGTGTAAGTCCAATCGTCTGGCAGAGCGTCTTCATTCATTAGCAGACCACTCCATGTTCTTAGGACAAGATTTTCATTCAGTGCAAGATTACCAAATTACATTTGATTGGTGAGGATTCGATCTCGTCCTAGTGCAGAATTCACAGATTTCAGCCATCTGTTGTGAATCTCAACATCTGTAATGTTACGGTGTGGGTTCTTCAGAACCTTATCATTCCGGATGTTCCAGATCATGTGCCAGGCCGTGGATACCAGAATGGCAAATAATCGTCCCATAGCAGGGATAATCTTCCTGTTTGAGTGCTTAAATTTAACTAGGTTGCAGAGTCCCCAGCTGAGGGTGGGCCAGTTGGAATATTTCATCACCCAGAGTTCCTCAGTCAGTCGCCAAATTAACTTTGCCCCTGAGGCATCACATTCCATCGCAATGTGTTCAAGGCTCTCCAGGACACCACATGTTGGGCAGACTGCAATAGCTTCAAGATTGTCGATATGTATCCAGAAGTCGCCGATGGGGTCCGGATTTTCCAATAATATTTGTTTCGCACTACTGGTACACGGCGGAATTGTCTCCACTCGCGTAGGAAGCACTAGGTCGCCCTTTCTATACCTTATCCTTCACCGGATATGTTGATACGAATCTGGGGCCTTCTTGGAGGATAGACGTTGAATTCGTTCTACAGGCAGAGCTGTTAAAAAGCCTTTGTCGCAATGCGGGTTCGCTTTGTAAGCCTCCAAGGATGTGTAGTTTTTGTGGGTTTCTTTTAATGGAATGGACACTGTCTGCTTCTGAAAGCAAACGGAAAAATGATGTCTGCAGGTCTCCAATCGCGCTCCACGGTACTGCGAATGATTAAACGTAGAAGGCGGATACTTCAACAGACTATGTGAA
>JARGXW010001425.1:0-21591 GCA_029204085.1 Mycena sp. CBHHK59/15 | reverse complement strand
GGCACCAAACCTCGGCTTCAATAATTGCGGTGCGGTTTTGAAGGACGGCAAGCTGGAGCGCCTGGCGAAGGATGAAGATTCACATGAAAGCAACGAAGTGAGTGGTCCAACGGGTGAGGTTAGTGACGAGGTAGGCAAGAACAATGATTATCCCCCCATTGCAATCCTTGCTGATGATACGCTGCGACGTGTCAAATATTTTACGAACCCTGCTATGGTTGTTGATCCACGCGATCAACTCGGTCGCTTCTTCAGCGATAACGGCGGCGAAATGATACACCTTGAAGTAATCTCCAAGGATAAGCTGAAACTGTGTTTTACTTCAGAGCGGTGCACAAATTGGAAGCAGATCACACACCTGATGAGCCCAGCACGATGGTAAAATCAGCCATGGTCGTATTTTACCGAGAAGGAGCCGTCCTTTCTTGCTACCTCCATCTGCGTCGGTTGTGAAATAAATTACGATGCAACCATGCTTCAACTCGATGCGGTCGATCATGGCTGCGAACTGCTCACATTGGGAGGCCCCATCCTTTTTTAATTCGGTGACATCAATGAGCTCGAGCAAGTACGACTTATTGACGCTGATTGAGTCCGGGATTTATAGAAGCTGTGGACGACGTACCTTAAAGTCAATATTTGCGCACAAAGCGTTAACGGAATCCTTCCTCTGGATTTCCAGCCATCGGTGCTGAATGAGGTAGAATTAGTCGTGCTGATGTGTGTTGACGAAAGTACACGTACCAGAGGCCCACATTCCAATTTTTCAAGCGCTTATTGAGCCGCAGCTCGATATCCTCCGCCACCCCATTCAGCAGTCGTCCCCCGACAACCTTTCCGGTCGGCAAGATGCCTGGAGCAGTGGTGCGTATCATGCCAAAGAGGATCTGCATTTCCGGGTCTTCAAAGAGCCCGAACGGGGAGCCAGACGATATGATTGCGCGAAGGGCCTGCTTCTGGAGCGCGTCTTTTTCCTCCATCCCGTACGGCATGTCGTTCCTGCGAAACATCAAGGATGACAGCGTGGACTGAGTCTGCTGCTTCTTAGAAGGCGGGCCCGGGGTGGCGGTGGAATCTGCACGCGTGCACTTCTTCTCCGATGATTTGTCCTTTGATGCCTTGAGCTCTTTTCGTAACGTTGTCGCCAGTGCCTTCGCTTCAGGATGAGCATGCAGACACGGAGCATCGCCGCCGAGAATATGGGCAATCCACGCTGACTTCTCGCCATGCGTGGGCGTTACAAACGCGCAAGCTATAGTTCTTGAGCGCACGGATCATTCGTAATGAGACGTGCATACCATCCTTGAATGCCTGGGAACTATTGATAAGGTCCGCCGCTGTCGCTCCGACACTCTGGAGCCGGTGGTCGACACAGCCTTTGCAGTAAGTTATTTTGTGGCTTTTATTCTGCATTTGACTGAGATCATAGAACTGGTCTTTCAGCTTCGGTGCCATGGCTGAGAGGAGCGCGAGCGCGTCGAGAGAGAAGTGAAAAAAAGTTACATAATGATAGTGCACGTGATAATTTAAGGCCTTAGTTAAGGCCTCAAGACTCGGCCGAAATTTCTAAGGCCTTCATTAAGGCCTTAAATTAAGGCCTTAACACTTAAGGCCTTAGGCCTTAGGGCGAACACTGCCGCTGGCGCCTTGTTCCTGTGAACCGCCATATGTAAAGTAATTATTACTTAATGTGTAATGTTTACGAGTTTGTTTTTGCAGTTTCTACGCATTCATATACATCTACTACAATGGGCAACGAACTTTGCTTCAGCAACGCTGACACAGATTGAGATTAAGGTTGAAGTTTATCTTAGGCACCGCGGGCGCTTAGCGCCGCGGAGGCGGTGCCGAATTGATCGACCTTTTGATGTGGGTGTTAATTTTACATCTCTGCTTTTAAGGCAGTAGCGCGCTGCCTTTGGTCCTCTGGGCCCAATCGTGCCATCCTCATCATGCCGACCAAAACCCTTGTTTCGCTTTTGCGACTCATATACAAGCTCGGCCTCGCGTCCGGGCGATCGTGGACAAGTCTCATCGCTGGCGCCGACTCCTTCCTCCGCAGGATGGCATCTAATCCTCAGATCGCAGAACTATTTCGCTTTATATTTTTGGGTGAATCTGCCCTGATTTCCCAGATTTACATGATTTCTGACGCCTTTTTCAAGGCACGATCGTTGAAACTGGACGTAGACTCGGCGAGAAGATCTTGGATATTGCCACCAGTTGTACGACTTGAGATTCGATTGCCACACATCATGTTCGCTAATTTTACTTCATTCTTTCAGTCTTTGTGGTATTCCTGCTCGGATTTTGTCCTTGTTCTCTGAATCTCATGTTTGTTTCGCAGGTAAAAGCCGAATTTACCACCGGTGACTTTGCGTACGACTGGGTTCTTAATTACTTGGAAAATCACCGCGTATGGAACGAGAGCCGCTCTTTCAAAGTCGTTGCACGTAATGCGTCCAGCCGACCCAATCGATCCCTGAATCTCGGACAAATTGACGGACACCCTGACCCTATTTATGAGCCTGCGCCGGAAGCGCCAGAACTATTCCGCTGGAGGGGTTACTGGATCTCGGTTGTACGTCCGACTTCACTTTCTCTCGTGAGTCCTTGACAACTTGCTTTTTTTTCTCAGAATAAGAGCGCGGCAGGATATAGTCATTATGATACCGGAGAAGAAGTCGGTGGAACTTTGGTTCTACGGTTTGTGATCCATCGATATCACATCTCCCAAGGGACCCTAACTGAACCCACCAGAGTTTGGAGTCGAAACCGGCATATGCTTGACGAATTCGTTCGCGCAGCCCGGGAGTTCTACGTTACATCAAACATCCTCCCCGGAAGTTGGAACACGAGAAAGAACCCGTTCGTCTCCCTTGATTTCAAGCACGTCAGAACACTCACGCCGATCTTCCTCAGTCCGGCGCGCTCTTGACTGCACACTTTACCCAGTCTGATCTGTCCCACGACTGGATCCTCGCGTATCTCGTAAGCCAACTGTGTTCCCCCTGTTTGAATTGTCAGACAACTTGATATCTTCGGCCAGCAATCTGCCAATGCCCTGAAAGACGTCATGGAGTTCACAATCAGTACAAAGCAAAGCGACTTGGGGTGGGGAACGGGCCCGAAGGACTCGGTGCGGTACATGCCTGCACACGACTCTAAGCAACGGTTCCTTTTCACATCGCCTCGGACCGGAAAAAGCACCTGGCTCCAAGGTCAGTCGGTATTGTCTTCTTTCCCCACACACCGCTGAATCGCTCCCTTCCGTAGTGATTGTCCGGCCTGGCCACGAAAACTACACCAACACCCGCGTCACTGGAGGCTCGATTACCATCACGTCTGTCTAAGCTCCCGTCTCAAATGCACCTGGGCAGCTGATGTGCCTTGCGAACAGACTCCATTCGTCCGACAAGGACGTCCTCGCCGATCTCATTGACACCGTGCAGAGAAAATACCTGGAAAACGGAACATCGAGAGTGACAGTCCATCTAACTGACAATGTACGTCAAGGGAGTCAGATTTCTCCCATCCTTACTGACATCAATTCATTCAAGTACGGAGCATGGGCCAAGACCATCATCAAATCTCGCAGGGCACTATCTACCTTGATCTTGCCTTTAGACATCAAAGAAACGATCCTCGCTGACGCTCAGGAGTTCTTGGCCAGCGAGAAGTGGTATAATATGGCAGGTATTCCCCATCGCAGAGGTCAGTATGGATGACTTTGTGTCTCAGAGTTTATGTTGACATGTCCGCAGGTTATCTTCTTTGTGGGTGTCATTCGTCTTCCTGCCAAGATTCACATATGACGCTCTTTAAACTCAACAGACGGAGAACCCGGAACCGGGAAGAGCTCCACGATTCATGCGCTTGTGCGTTTCATTTCTCTGCGGCTATGATTATCTTCCACCTAAAATGTCCTCCAGGCGGGCGAATTAGGTCTCGAGGTATCCGAGTCCAGCAAAGATCGGACGTCTTTACTAAAGCCAATGTCATACAGATCTACTTCATCTCCCTAGCAAGTCCCGGGATCGACGACTACAGCCTCGGGAAACTCATCAGCGACACACCCTCTCGCTGCATCCTACTTATCGAGTCCGTGTTGTCTCCCTTGCTTTTCCCCGCGGCTGCTGACAATTTTCTCCAGAGATATCGACTGCGCTTTCCCGTCACGAGATGAAAATGACGAAGATGAGGAGCCCGAGCTGGACAAGGATGGAAAGCCTCTGCGGCATGCTTCGACGCCGCCAAAGTCGGCCGTCACGCTTTCTGGGCTACTCAACGTCTTGGACTCGGTGTCTAGCGAGGAGGGTCGGTTGACTTTCGCCACGGTGCGTCCTTCGCCTTCTGCATTGCGGCTCAGATATCTGACGGTGCACAGACGAACCACATTGAGAATCTAGATTCGGCGCTCATACGGGCAGGGAGGATGGACATGAAGGCTCGTCCATTGAAAAGGCCCCTGCATTGTTCTAACCATCCGTTATCAGATCCACTATAAGCTGGCCACGTCGGCCCAGATCGAGCAGGTCTTCAAGCGTTTCTTCCCGATATTTCCTGACGTGTTCGAATCCAACTCTGACGAAGACGACCCCGCGAAACACGTAGCCCACTTCCTTCCCTACGCCGAACACGAGCTCGATCGTTATGCGGCTGAATTCACGCTCGCAATCCCCTCGGAGACGTACTCCATTGCGCAGATCCAGGGGTACCTCCTTACGAAGAAGCGCAATCCGCTGGGCGCCGTGCAGGGCGCGCACGACTGGGTGAACGTGCAGGAGGAGGAGAAGCGCATGATGGCAGAGCTAAAGCAGAAGAGGAAGGCGGAGAGGGCGAGACGGTTGAGGATGGCGCAGGATCATGCGGCAGCTGCTAAGTTGCAGTCTCTCGACGCGCAGAGTACTCCGCAGGTGGGCGAGGGCGTAAATGGATCCGGTATAACAGGATTCGGCCAAGATGCAGCGGTTGTTGGTGCAAATGATCCACCGCAGCCGCTTGTGGCAGTGGGCGAAGGACAATTCGTGAACGATACTAACAAATAGATGCAAACTTTACTTGTAGATATTATCCGCCATGAAATTTCCGACGTACTGTAAATTCTTACAGAAAAAAATGGTATCCGACCTACTACTTTCCAGGCCACAATCTGTGCATCCCCCTCTTTGTAAAATTACCTGTCACGGCGGACAACTGTTCCATTTTTGGTTATGCAGTTCATCACTTTCGTTTCCCGCGCTAGCGGCTGTAATGTATGATTCGGCCAAATAAGTGTTGGTTTCACAGCATGCAAATGTACAAATGAGCGAGACTCCACTACGATACCGGCACGAGCCTGTTTTTCTCCGTGTCAAACGTGAAGCCCACCACCCGTAACTTGCTTAGCCTTTCACGAGCGATTTGGGAAAGGTTTCCCAGCTCTCGGGCCTGCGGGCCAACCTGGAGCGCCGTCAGCTTCTCGCTCGTCTCGCGCACGAGCCTTTTGACACGATCTTCGTCGGTGCCAACGACGCAATAGACCAGGCGGAGTGAATCCACCCCGATCTTGTTGGTTTTGAGTCTGGTGAGGATCCGGAGTAAGGTTTTGACGACGTGCGAATGCAATGTGGCGAGGGAGGATTGGACGAGGCAGAGTACGGCCACCGTGACGAGGATGGCGTCGACGGCAGCAAAGGCAGGGGATTGCGGCCGGAGGTAAAGCGGACGGCATTCGCGCTGGGGCGGCGTGTGGGTTTCGAGGACGAAGTCCTCGGCTTGGCCGACGAGCTCGAGTTGTCCTGCGACTGGGCCACCGCCAAAGGCGTCCGGAAGATCGATCTTCCGGTGGATGAGCGCGCGATGGAGCATGCTCTCGACGAGCTTGCCGGCTACTGAGCGCGTGTCAGGGCTGTCGAACGCATGGGACATCTGTCGCCGGATCTTGTCGACGTGCTTCTCCATCAGCTCCGAGGTGCGGTCTGCGATGTAGTTGGAGAGGAAGTGGAAGGAGTCCTCCTGCCGGTCGAGGCAAGGTCGTCCAGCCTGGTCCAACACGTCCTGGGGCTGAACGAGAAACACCCGATGACTGGCTTTTTCACCCTGGTCGACGAGCTCCGAGGTCGTGAAGCTGAATAAGTTGTCGGCGAGAGCGACATTGATGACGTGGTCAATGGAGGTGTCCGAGACCATCTGTGGGGCGCAAAAGAGGTTCCGTGCGACAGGTCCACCCCTGCTGAGCCTGTCCCGAATGTCTTGGGGATCCTTTCCGTCCAGTTTCCTTTGTTTGGCAAGGTCAGCATGGATGGGTTTCCGAAGAAGGGTGTCAAAGACAAGACGCACGTTACGGCTGCAATTTCTTGCGACGACCACGGCTTCATGTACCAGGCCAAGGCCGCGAGTTGCTTCGTGAAGTGGTGCATGCGGCTCGCCTTCGGCGACGACGTCCATACCAGGCCAACAGCCGGCTCAATCCAGCGGTCAGGAAGCCAAGTTTCGTGCAGACCGAGGTCAACGTCGATGAGAACCCAGCTGCGTTCGACAGCCTGTCGGGTCAAGGAGTGGCCCATGTCGCTTTGATCCGCACCTACGAGCTGGACGCCGGCTGCAGAAAAGTAGAAGACCCAGGTGGTGGTTGGGATGAAGAACACCGACTGGCCGGAAGCGAGCAAATGGAATAGGAAGTAGCATGCGCCCATGCTCTTGCCTGCCCGACGCAATGCATGAGCGCGAAACCCAAAGCAGAGAAAAAAACGACTACTTGCCGATCCCGGGCTGACCGGTGAGGAAGAAACGCCTCTCTTCTTCCCCGCATTTCGTGGCGTGGGTAATGAACTCGACGTATTCTTGGCGTACAAGGAACGTCGAGAGCCTTTTGCTGCTGAGCAGGTGGACGCGAAAGGTTTCATGTTTACGGAGGTCGATGTAGCGCATCTCTGGCGGTGGCGGAGGCGGCTCCGACTCGTCCTCGTCCTCACCCACATCCATGGCAGTCGCGTCGCCCTGGTCGTCCGTCGAGAGGCTCCAGGCTTGGATGCACTTGCGCAAAGGCTCAGGCTCAGCCGAGTCTCCTGGCTGGCTTGAAGTTGGTCCCTTTGGCCAGAGGAGCCCATGAAGTGCTGCATACTGGTGCTCCGACGGCACAAGCGTAAAGCTGGGTAGGATTCCTGGGGGCAGGGCGTCGTTTGTCATGGAAGAATGTGAAGAAAGAGGAGCGTGAGGTTAGGGGCATCAGCGATGATCGGTGACAAACCACGTGACTGCACACCCAAAACGGGAAGGTGACAGAGTGTGTGTCTGTTTGCCTCTTTTTAATCTAAGCTATCTCCGTCACTGATAAGACGATGCCGGACCGCTTGGCAGTCCGGCAGCCGCTTGAAAGGGATTATCATCCGCCTTTACGCGTTACGTGCAAAAGTGTAAACCACTCTTCATCCCAACTTCATCCTCTGCTCCATACGACAGTCAAATCAGAAATCCAAATGCCCCAAATTCTGGCGCAACCGCAACTACGCCACCATTCAGTACTACCGACGGTCCCCAGGACCCGAAGGATTCACGTCTGAACAAGCTAGCGGGGCTAAGTAAGTCCTTTTCTTCTCCTACCATCCTGGAGTGCTTCCAATTTTTATATTCAACTCGCATCTCTTCCTTCGGATCTCGTGTAGTCTGCGGCCTCTCATCCGATTCGGCGCTAGTGGCTTCCTGTTGCCCAATGGGTATGTTCCGCCGTGTTCATACTAGACGTTCCTGGGAAGCTTAGGTCTTCGGCATCCGCCCATAATGCATACATGTCGATCATTCTCTGCACTGACCATCCTCTTTCGAGTTAGCTGTACCGCCGCCAAAATGCAGAACTTTGACTTATCAGGACGCCCAAATGAATCTAGTTTTGGTCCAGACCCATTATTTTTGTCCGGACCTAGCTTCGGACCTAAAATCGTCAAACATTTGTCGAATAGTATTATCGGGGGTCCTTACCAAGCTCAGCCAAGATCGGCAAAGCTGTGCCTACATCATGGCGACTAGGCTGGTCTACGGCCATCGGGAGAGGTTGTCAGAGGTCAGCCTAGCTTGGCAAAGGTCTGCCGACGAGGCGTTGGAACGCAGTGAATGCCATATTTAGATCACCGATTTCTGACAGGGTTGCTGATCACCACTAATACATGACAGGCGCAATCATCCACCTTTTGCATCCTTTCCGCTCGCCATTCGCTTTCAATGACAATGAAGACCACGCCATCTTGTGTTGAGGACTCTAAGCAGGTAGGTTTCTTCTCTGGGTTTGTTTCTCTGATGCATAATCTTTATCAGGGAAGCAAGGTAGCTCTCCACATTGTGATTGTCGGTTGTGGGATCGGGGGGATGTCTGCGGCCTATTGTCTTGGGAGAGCAGGCCACAAAGTCACCGTTCTTGAGAATGCCTCCGAAATCGCGACTGTCGGTGCTGGAATCCAGGCCAGTCTGACCCTTTCAACTTGATACCACAAACTCCCTCACAATGTTCCTGATAGGTTGGACCGAATTTGAGCCGCTTGCTCATCCGATGGGGTCTGAAGGATCAGCTAGACCGGACAGCCGTCAAGCCCCGCGCTATTACTTTTCTGAGATGTAAGCATGAATCAGTAGCTCTCACTCGTTGAACTTATTGGCGCTTTTCTCTAGATTCTGACGGGAGACGAGTTGGGTGGACGAAATGGGGCGAAGATATGGAACGAGACCATGGGGCACCCTATTATCATATCCATGTGAGTAAGCTCTCCCGTCCTTTCTACACGGATAATTAATAAAATTTCAGCGAGCGGACTTGCTCGATATGTTACTACAACTCGCCGCCCCCTACATGACCCTTCTGCTCGATAGCAGAGTCGTTTCTGTCGATCCGAAAGTAGCCCAAGTAACTCTCGCAAATGGCACTGTTGTTCGTGGGGACCTCATCATAGGTGCCGATGGTATCAAGAGTGTCGTTCGCGACACAGTGGTCGGTGGGCCCGCCAGATCCCCGATTCCGACAGGGGACGCTGCATATCGTGCCATCATTTCGACCAAAGGGATGCTAGCTGACCCAGATCTCAAGCCTCTCATAGACAATGGGGAGATGATAAGTTGGATGGGACCAGGTGGGCCTTGAGTCACTCAGACGTATTGCTTCGACTCTGATCGGCGGTTATAAGCCAAACATGTCATAGGGTATTGCATCGTATGTCTCATCCCTCCGCATTCTGATGGCTCACATAAATGATCTCTTAGCGTGGAAGAACCGAGTATAATCTCGTTATGGTTCACCCCGATATCAGACAGAATGAGGCATACACGGCAGAGGGCTCAGTGGCTCAAATGAGATCCGATTTCGAAGGCTGGGATCCGCGGTAAACTTGAAATTTCATGGCGTACCTGTTGCCATGATTAATCTGCTGATTGAATAGGCTGCAGAAACTTCTGTGCTTGGTGCCCAAAACTTACATTTTCCCATTGATGTATCGGGAGCCTCTTGAAAATTGGGTCCATCCTGGCGGGAAAGTTGTTCTTTTGGGCGACGCTTGCCACCCGACACTAGTGAGTCTCAACCTAACTATTATTCTACTTTCAATTCTCACGACCTTTCATTAGCCCTCTCGTGCCCAAGGATCTGCCATGGCCGTATGTTTCGTCTCAACTTTCTAATCCACTATCTTATCGTTCAACAACTAAACAGGTCGAAGATGCAGCAGTGCTCGGCGTGCTTCTGTCCCATATCCTGAGCCTGGACCAACTGCTTCCCCGTCTGGAAGCATATCAGGATATTCGATACGTGCGCACCAAAGAAACGCAGGTCGCTGCTCGTGCAAACCACGACATCTTCCACTTGGAGGATGGGCCGAAACAGCAGGCACGCGATGCCTCCATGCGCGCGGCGATGGAAGTCGCACTGTGCCAAGAGCGTAGTGAATCAGGTATTTCGGACGCGGATGGAAATGCAAACGTGTGGGCGGATAGGAAGAAGAGCCAGATCCAGTTCAGCTATGATGCAGAACTAGATGCGATGCGGTGGTGTGAAGAGCACGGATACCACACACTCTGAATTGATTTCCCAATTGTTTAATTACTTCGACAAATCATTGAATCTCTCTGACCATTCACATGAGGAGATTTGTCTTTCATCCGCACAGCTATCTTGTTCAAACGAAAATATGATGGGCCGATATGGGAATGGTGACCGGAAGAAGCCGAAACGGGCCATAGTTTCGGCCACCTGACGGCGTACCATTCGGGGCATGAACGCTTGAGCACTAGTTGTCCCAGTTGTCAAACTAGAGCTACTCCCATTTCATCCTAGAAGACTTCCATCGCGGGGCGTCCCCTATTACTGTATCGCCAGTTGGTGGGTGGAAACATTCGTCCTAGAGTTTGCAACTGCCCTCGCTTGGACTCATTTCTCCACCGATCCCCTTCGGGTTTCATGGAAACAAAACCGAGATATCTTCTTTGTTTGACTATTTAAAAAAGCCAACCATTTCTGTGCAGAATTGAGAGAGACAGAGACACCGACAATTGATGGGTGGTTAACAACTGTCAACAACCTCGGATTTTTAAGAATCGTTTTGCAGTCAATTACCACTCGATTTCCTCCATTTTTTGGGGTAGACATATGATAAACACCCATCGGGTTGAGTCCCGCCAAAAACCTGAGGAGAGATTTGAGAAACGAGGGCAAGCGAGGGCCATTTCAAACTCCATGTCCGTTTCAAGCCCATAGTACCCCGAGAGGCTGTGCTTTCTTTCAATCAACAGTCACGTGATGCACTTGCTCTCTTCTTTCCACGTCTTTGCAACAAGCTCAAGCTGTAACCTGAAAATAGCAGGGACGAACGAGTATTCTCTCTCTTTCAAGGCGTCCTGTACCGAAAAGCTCGCTTTGTTATCTCAGCAACTCTGAGGCTTCCTTCCAAGAATTGGATCTATTTTGCTGCTTGTGACTATCGCCCCGAAACGTCCTCATAGCAACCCTTCGGATTTTGGAGGGAATTCAGAATCCCAGCGACGGAGGCACACGAAAACGTGCGTGCCTTAGGAATTCCATGGCCTACTTGGCCCCGATTCCCACGGAGGACGGACATCTCGATCGTTCGGGCGACGCTGCACCCTGCGCTCGCGGTTTTTCGGCCAATTCAATGGTCAAGGCTCCATATACATAACCCACCAGCGGACGGATCCACCTCCAGCCTCCCCGCATTTCCGGATGTTTTTTTCCGTACTGTATAAACGACGGTTCTCACTTGCGGCTCCGGATCATCAACTAAGCAGCAGTGGATATCGATAAGCAGTTGGCCCACAACTCCATGCGCACTAGCAGTATTCCGGTCGCGGGCCCCCGCGTTAGGTTTCCTCCGCACTGTCGTAAGTGCAGCAACCACTTCTGGCGCCACCGTCACCGCCACCATCGGTGGAGTCGTTACGTGCGCCCCTCCGCCGCGTCTCTCAGTGCGCGCCTGTGCCGTCGTCTTCCATTCCTCGGTGCATTCCGTTGGCCCATTCTCGATCCATTCTATTCGTTCATCTATTCTATTCTCGATTCACGTCCGACCGCCCGGGCCCGAGTTAGCCCTCAAGGCTGTGAACACCCACGCTTACCACCGCGAAACACCACAACTGCGGCTTCCTCTTCTCCCTCCCCTGCTATTATGATATTCTGCGCGGTTCTCGCGAGCATGCTATTTGTTGCGCTACTAGCACAACGGGAATCACTCGCTCATCACTCGCTGGCACGAATTCCATCTCTGGTCTGCAGCCTTCGCCAACAGCTGTTCCGCGCTATTTATTCGCTCCATCTCGTCCTAGTACATAGATATTCATCCATTCAGATCGCACCGTTTCTCCGCTCGCGCGATTTATTGGCTGGAGGTGGATAGACATCACTGATGTGAGGCGTGCACCCCAGATCGCGTCGCCTTCGCCCGCACACCCTCCCACTGCCACTTGCATTCACCTCGGCTGCACGGCATTTAATACACACCCACCGTGGTCGCATCGAAGCACCGACAGTCCGAGTCCCCGCTATGTACGCACATGAGTAACTCACAGCACTTCCCCGTCCCCATCCTCCGAGTCCACAGCTGCGCCCGGCGCTTAATTGACGGCGGCGCCAAGGACCCGAAAATTATCGGACATCACAGAACGGCACTGCTATATGGACGATGTGCTAGTTAGACTTGGTCGTCCGAATCGCGTTGGTTGTCATAGCAGTACTTAACATGATTATGAAGGCGATCCCGCCACTGTCACTGATGTGGGCGACCTGCGCTCTCACACGACGTCGGCTAAAGCCGGCATCCTCGAGGCGACCACTTTGCATACAGAATATTAATATGATGCATGCTGCGCAGGGCAGGAACTTGAACTTAAACTTACTTAATCCCGATTGGCGGCGCATTTTCGTTGGTTGGTTCAAGATGCCGGCGGACAAATCGGAGGAGGTGGAGAGGTTGCCGGCAGCGGTGCCTCATCCGATGCGGTGATCTTTTTCTTCAGCTGTATTGCGCGCATGTGATAGTCGTTGACCCGCGGAGATTCATTGCCGCAGCCTAGCATCTTCGGCACCTTCATTCGGGATGTTCGATTTTCGCCGTGGTATCTTGTGTGCTACAGCCTACTACGTGCGCAGCGGCTTGATCCTCTCATGAGCACACCGGCTCGCACGTACATCTGTAAGCTGGCGCACCTACAAGGCGAGGCGCCACCAGATGATTATCAGTAGCCGAATGGACGCCAGAGGAACCAGGGGGATGTGATTGCACGCATTGCAAAGCGGTCACATGCATCACGTGCGGGGTCACAGCGCGCCTAATATTGTAATCTTAAATGAAGCGCGCCTGGTACGAGATCCGGCAACTCCCAGCGCTTGTGTTCAGGGGGCATCCATTTGTATGTAAGATTTTTAATTTTGTGTGTGTGCACGGCGCAGACCGGGAGTGGGTGGGACTGCGGAGATGGAATCGGGGGCGGACTTCGCGAACCAAGTGGCTTCTCCCTACGCGCGTTCGTTCTGGAGTTTCTCCCGGAAATGGGGTACCTGTGGATCCTCAATGCGGTTGGCCGTTTACTCGCGGCAGCATGCCGTGAACGGGCCCGCGTAGGAACGCTCGCAGGAACGCTCGAAGGAACTCTCGCGAGATGTCTAACAGCGCGGTGGCCCGAGTGCATACGTTAGGATTCCGCGTTATTTCGCAGTGCCGCGCCCCCATCAGACCTGCTGTTCCGTCCGCGCGTGGGCGAGGCGGAGTCTGGATGCATAAGCCTGGGGCCGAGCGCACAACGTGTCCGATGACGACGGGCTGGGCATAAGTTTAGGCGGAGATTGGAGGGAAGGCGATGGAGAATTGAAGCTCGGAGAGATATCATCACCTGGGATCACGAAAATCATCACGATCGAAAGGCCGAGGGTGCGTTGACGTTACTGACAGTATCAACAGCACGATATCAGTGACGGGACGCTATTCCAGGCGCGACGGTGGAATGGGGGATACTTGGGTGTTTTCCGCAAGTGAAAGGCGCTTAGGGGGGACACGGCAGGCACAGCGCGGGAGATGGGTGCAGTGCCAACGAAGGTCTGATGAAGCTGGAGTTGCGTAGGGTGTGACCACGCAAGAACGATCAAGGCCAGCTTCGTGCCACGTGTTTCGAAGGGTACAGCCCCCGGACAGCAGTGGCTGCCACGTGTGAATGGCCACTTCCTTTTCGGGCTCTTGTTAAGGTAAGCAGTGGAGAAAGATATACGGCCCATAGTACCAGCCCTGCCTCACTGCCTCCCACCATCCGTCCCATGTCTGGCACATACGTCCTCCTCCAATACGGCGCAGACGCGTTCAATGCCCGCTTCCAGGACCTCGAGGGCCGCGCTGCGTTCACCGTGTACGTTCCTCGCCTTGCGCGCCCCCCTCTCCCTCGCTGACGCCCCCGCAGCTCCCCAGTAAGCCGCTCCCGTTCCCCCGCCGCCCCCTCACACAGCCCACTTCAGGCATCGCACAACCCAAACCTCATCGTGAAGCTCGCGCGCGAGGCCGTCTGGTCGCAGCACCACCCCGGCACCATGGGCCCCGACGCCGCGTATTTTTACTTCGGCCCCTCGGTGCCCTCACCCTTGTCGATGTACGGCCCGGGCACTCCTACGCCGTCGCCCGGTTACATCATGTATGGGAACAACCGCAATTCAATCCCGATGAGCTACATGCGGCGGCAGAACCGCGAGGGCAGCCCGTAAGTTCCCGGTCTCCTTTCGTGCGCGGTGCCGCGCGCGGGCTTGGCTGCCCCACGGCGACGCCCAACCCGCGCGCACCCATTCGTCGTCCTAGCCGCCGCTCATCAGACGACTGATAGCACCGTATTTTTAGGTCGCGGTACTTCACGGCCCAGAGCGGTAGGGACTACAAATGGAAAATAACACCGCAGCGCATGGAGGTGCGTGCCCTCGCCCCACCCATGCTTCGCGCCTTCTCGACGCGTGGCCTGTGCCTAACCTTAGAGCGATGCCAGCTGGCGAGGACCTGATCGCCTTACGTACCTCCGTGCCTCGGACGAGGCCCGTCTCGCCGTGTGCGCTGCGCAGAAACCCAGGCGTCGCTACGCTGGGGGAGCCGACGCAGCGGTGTGCCAGTCAGAACACTTGCGCGGCGATCACGCATTCGCTTCGCAGGCCTCTCAGTTCTTGGGTTGCCACGGGCCTCTTCTTCCTCGAGTCTAAAACGCACTCTTTCCCAGACTGACATATGTTCTGCCCCTCGCAGCTCACCGACGGGCGCTCGGTCCTCGCCGTATGGGAGCTCAGTGCATCGGGCGACGAGTACGACGCGCGCCTGACGATACGGCACGCGGGGCTCGCGATCGTCACGGAGATCATGACCACACTCACGATAAACCGGATGAGCGAGAGTCTCGGGTGGTAGGCACACCACCCCGTCCCGTCGCCAGCGCGGCAGCCATCTCCCGCCCCCGCCCGCGGCCCCGCTTCGCTCTCAGTCCCCGCCACGCCCGCAGTTCTCGCTATATTCGCATTTGTATCACCACCATTTATATGCGTGTCGACCGCCCCACGCGCCCGCCTTCCATGTCCACTGTATTATGCACAGCTGTACACCGCACTCACTCACCGTATCTCCCACGTTTGTCTCGAAAAAAACAAACAAATTCGAAACAAAAAAACCGCCCGAAAAAAATTGAATGCATGGATTGGAATTGCGGCGTGTGTTGTGGGTGCGCGTGTGCGATTCGGTCTGAGCCTGAGCGAGCGCCGGAACAGCGTGCGTATCTACAGCCGCCTTATCGATGAGATGACATCCGGATCGATGGGCCCGTGCAGCCGCTGTTCCGCGCCCCATTCAGGATGGGTGGAGGAAAGTACTTATAACCTGCAAGTACGTTGGTAACGCCGAACTGGGATGATTGGAGTCTGACACCGCGCGTGGCATTGGCGTGGGTGCCATCGCGCGTGGCATTAATATAGTTGGCTTCGCTGCCAGTGTGCGCACGTGGCGGTCAGCCCGATCAATCGCTGTCAGCGGCGATCGGAATCAGGTACGACAAGTTGGGGCTGAGTCAAGGCTGAGTAAGCGCTGAGTTTCAACCTCAGTTCAGTTCAGTCTGCAGACCAGGGGCTTTGTGAATCCAGGATGGGATCCGTTATCCGTCCACGCCGGAGATATCGAGAGATACCTGGCCGGTGGCACGCGGACGGATCCCATCCTGAATCCACAAAACCCGTGGCAAATATTAATACACGTTGGTTTCAAGCTTTCGGTTTAATAGTTCGGAAATTAATGAGCACCAGTACCTAAACAGCAAAAAATGCCTCGTTGAGCTGGCTGCTGACCCCAGCCGACCCTGCAGACTCGCTTGGGCAATGGATACTCGAAACCTCGGTCTCATTCGCGGGCTTTTTTTAGGTCATCAGATAACAACCCCGTTTCCAACTCTGTATCAGTTGAACATCTGCTCAGCCGGGATGGGCGCTTATTTGTCCATCCGAATGATACGAAGCATACCCTGCTTTCTCGTAAGCGGGACCGTGCCGTGTAATTTACCTACCTACCTCGCTTGACTTTGGAACAACAGATTCAAGTTTCGCATCTCAAATCAAACTCGCGAGGTGCGCGCTGGTGAAGTCGAGCGATGCGTCGGCAAAAATTGAACGACGCCGCGCCGCTATGTACACTTGTGATACTCTACGCCAGAGGCCTAATTTAGGCGAAAGGTGATCTAAGTTAAACTCTAAAACGTTGGAGTGGGAGTCTTTCACGGCAGTTATCTCTAAATTTACAGTAAGTATCAGATGTCCACGAACGACCTGACCTATTCATCTCGCTGCAATCGTTCAATGGAATGTTGGGTCTGTTCGGACTTGGTTGGAACGTGGTGCAATACAACCGGAGTCGTCTACGAACGACCTACTCATCTCACTTCAATCTCTCAATTGAGCGTCGGGTCTGTTCGGACTTGGCTGGAACGTGGTGCAATGCAGCCGAAAGATGGGTATTTTTGGACACCCGATGAGTACTCCCCATCACTCATCACCCACAAAACTCGAGGTCAAACGACGCGGCGGCATGGGGGCCTCGGGCTGGACACCTAATCCAACTTCAGTAAGCCAAGAGAATTCGAAAATCCCGTGGCTGACAGTCAAGTTTCCCTGATGATTATCAAATAACAAACAACCTAATTCGCTCAGTATCTCTCACTGCGCCCTGCGCCCAAGGGTTCGACTGAATATCCGCTGTCTCGGAACGCTACGGCCAGTTGGCGCGCAGTGCATCCGAAAGATGGGTACCATTACATTATGTTTCTCTGTACCCCAGATAATTTCCATCACGCCAAACTCACAACACGGGCGAGGTGCTGAAATCGAACGGCGCACCGGTGAGTGCGGCAGTCGGCAGCGCGGCGCATTAGATGGTGCTCCAGCCCGCGCCGCTCACTTGGATCTGCACGGAGTGGATAAAGACATCATCCAACACCGTGGCCCGGCGCACCTCGTAGTCCTCGCTCTGGTGCGGGTCCATGTTGGTGGGCAGCCCCCAGTACAGCCACGGGACCTTGTGGCCGTTGATCTTCTGCGCCTGTGGGGGGAGCAAAGTATGGGAACGGGTTGATAGGGTACCCTAGCCTCGGAGTGGGAGTGGGAGTGGGGGTAGTGCGCACGTCCGAGTTGAGACTCGCCGTGCGCCCGCTGCCGACGAGCGAGCCCTACTCCTCGACGATGAGCTTCTTGCCCGCGCCCTGCGCCTGGGATACCACGGAGGGCATGTAACTGTAGCAGCCGTTGCACGAAAAAGTTTTGTGCATCGGTGGGATGTGTACGGCAGATAGGTAGATCCGCGGCGCACTCGGTGTAGTTGCTAGTTTTGGATCGCGACGACACCGATGGGGCACCAGCTGCCGAAGAAGAAGGACTGCACGCTTGCGCCAGCGGACCGACCGCCGGTGAAGATCAGTTGATTCTGTCGTATCGTGGGGTAGTGGATATCATATTTAAGATCCTGGGATGCCAGCGGCGTACCGGGTCCCCGACGTTGTTGCAGATCTGCAGTGCCGCATTGCAGATCTATGAAGGGTGGCTCTGAAATTTTGTGAGCCACACAAGCATATTTGATGGGGATCGAGGGTCACCTTGTAGAATGACTGGTCGAATATGATCGGCCAGTGCGATGACGTGTGTGAACAGACCCGATGGGCACGAAGAAAAGCAGAACGCCTTACTCATTTTGGGGTTTCCAAACCGAAGATGTATGCCGGCAGCTCGCTCCATGGGTAGTTTCCCAGGAGCGCGTTCTTGTGGGTTTTGAGGATGTGCGTGATGAGCTGGTTGAAGTTGATCGCGGCTTGCGTGTTGGAGCGACAACGGCGTTTGACCGGCGTTTGTGTAAAAGCCCTGGTCGCCGTAGGTCGAGCCGTAGATATCTCCCGCTTGCAGGGCGCTCTCTGCCGGTAGAACGCACTGTCGTGCATTCCTGTGAGACAATGTGCATAATTGATTTGTAGGTTCGATGCGAGCACCGTTGGATGTACCTATCAGGAGCTTGATTCCAGGGGATATATCTTAGAAATCACAAAGATAGTACGAGACTGGACGATCATGTGCATCCACCTGCAATCAGTTCAGAGTGCAGATTTGGAGACTAGGCGTCGTCACAGCCATAAGCTGATCAATCAGGTTGAGTAGAGTATCATTGTAGTTTCCGAGCCCGTTCACCTCAACGTCCTTGACAGCGAAGTTGGTTGACTTCTTTTGGTTGGCCCCGCCGCCGGTCACTCAGGTGCGCAGGACCTCAAGAAGTGTGAGCCGTGTCGAGGACACAGAATAGATCAATCCAACCTTCATGCCGACGGCTTGCATCCCGTCGAGCAGCGTGAGGCGGTCGCTTTGCTGGAGCGCGTACGTGTAGTCACTTCATAGGACTACTAGTAGTCCTAAACAGATGTTCCCGTGAGAATACAATTCCGAAACGGCAAGAAACGAACAGCAAAGCTGTTCGCGCTGAGCACGGCTGGCATCGATGACACGAGGGTGGAGGCGAGGAGGAATAGAGCTTCATTATTGGGGAATTTGCTGTAGTGCGAATGAGAGGGCCAGATCAGATAGTATCACCTTCAGATGGAGAGTCAAAACTTGTAGGGATCCCCACCGTACCGTATACGGTTACAGCCGTAAGGAATACGGGGCCTTACGGGTGCGATTTTGCTGCCTTACGGGACGGTATACGGTACGGGTTCCGGGACCGCAACACCCGTATTTGTACGGCATACGGGTCTCTAGAACGGTGACAAATGAGGGTGAGTGAGGTTGCAGACAGTGTATTCACTATTTCCTTACCTGCTTGTGTCTATCTTGACCCTCGGCTTGCACACTGTCGCCCTCAATCTCGTGTTTTAAAAATGCCGTACCGTACCCGTAACCGTAAGAGGTGTCCCGGAGGGTCATACGGGACGGTTACGGGTTACCGTATGACCCGTAATCGTATACCGTAACGTACGGTTGCGGTGGGGATCCCTAATATTGAGAGCGTCAACAGCTCTTAAATACGACCGAGAAGCGGTGGAGCGTATGTGGAAAGGGCACGATCAGATGAAGAGGTAGATGCCACCACCTGAACATCGTAGCAATGTGGTAGGCAGTGGAAGCCAGATACTGCGTTCCATGTGAGTGTAGACCGGGGCCGTGTAGGCCCGTACATTATTAATTAACCGTTCTTTAGTAACGAGATCCTCCTCGTTCATTTGCACATGTTGAGGTTTTTACCCCATCCGTCCTTATCTCCATCTTCCGTGCTCTCCCCAAGCTCTCCCCTCGTCCTTCCCACTCGTCGTCTCTTGCCCTATCTGGTCAGGCACAGACTATGGGAAGCCAACGGGGAGCGTTCACGGGATCGTGTCCCGCGGTGTACACTGCCTACCTGCCCACCTACCGGGCACGCGCGTCCTGGCACACCAATCGCAGTGCTCTCCAGCCAATCTCTACCTGCTGCCGACGCTTCCTGGGCCCAAAATTTTTCACGCAGCAGGCCCCCAGCACCTCGTGTTCAAATGGCTGTATTACCGCAGCCTTGAGAAGCTCCATTGAGCCTGCCGAATGGACGCGCAATTGTACAGCCTGGCTTCCTGCACTACGCCGCAGGGATGTGCTTACAATTCGGGCTGCGGCCACGTACCTCTGATGCCGACTCCGTGGAGTATAAAAAGCCTGAGTAACCTCGCAGAACCTCGGTCTCTCTCCGAGTCGTCCTCTCTGCTCTCTCCTCGCTGGTAGCAACACGTTGGCCCGATTGATCTCAGTTTCTGCTGGTTCAAGGCTCAAGCATCCTCAGCTCTGGCTATCCTTTTTTCGATGAAAAGTGCTTGGCGGTCTATTGTACTACCTCAATCCTGGTCCCTTTTGCTCTTTTCAGGCCGACTGAAAATGTCTGAACAATATCTACCGTGATGCCGACCATAATAACTACACGCCTGCTATGTATCTGATTTGCTCTTCACCTCAATTTCAGCTCGTTACCCTGCCAGCCGCATTCCACAGCACGCTCTCGTCATGCTATCCTTCTATTCTGTTCCATACTCCCAAGCCCTCTCTGTGATTTTTCGTTCAATATCTCTGGCCTTTATCTTCCCCTCCATTACATTGTACACTAATCACAGATATATCATTATTTTCTTATATGAATTTACACTGGACAGATGACCCACTGAGTTCAACGTTCATCATCGTCTCAATACGTAGATATATCTTCTTTCCTAATCATCGCGGAAATGCCGGAGCTAAGTGATGGCAGGTCTTGGAGGTACTCCTAATTCGGCTTGTCACGGCCGGAGAGATCCGGAATGCGGTGGCACGACCACGTGCTAGCGCCAGAAAAAATGTCTCACGCCTAACGACGCGTTCTCGAGATGCAGCATGTCCTCTCAGACGGTTATTACGGTGTATAAGGGGATCCACGAATGTTTTTTGTTAAATTGCGGTTTTTGTGAGCCTCAGGGTTTTTTTTTTTCATCCAGAAACTTGCAATATGGCCCAAGTGTAATGAGGACGCTCTGCCGGATGATTGGACACTCACAGAGGGGGTTTTAGTGGGTATGTGGCCAATGAATGGTATAGGATAAATATTATCGAAGGCCAAAAAAATTGTGCGTAACGGCATTTCCTCCTGGACAAAACTCACTGGCATGACTGGCCCAAAACCAGCAACACAAGCGGACAGACTCAGAATGCTTCTGCAGACTTTGTCTCGTTATCCCAAATGCTCCAAAAAAAAAAAAAAAAAAAAAAAGCACATTTTCCCACCTCTTCGCTTCTAATGGATAATTGCTATGCACTTTGTTAGTAAGCTATGGTCGGATTGAAATACAATAAATACCGTTCCTTGGGACATTCGGGGAGAATGGTTTGCGCTAGGGAGACAAGTAGATGGTCAGAATTATGGAGAGAAAGAAAAGATTTGGGGTACGTACCTGAGCTGCGCGCGGGAGGCATATGGCAGGCTTGAATATAAGTGAATGCTTCTGAAATGTGAACCAACACGAGGTGGAAATGCCTGTTGTTTGCCGTGAAGTCAAGATCCTAAGAAACTAGTCATGGTTGAATCCAGCAGTATGATAAGTGTGCACTGTGCAGAGTCAGTAGATCTTTCAGGAATTTGGGAAGAGGAGCTATTGAACGAAGTTAAAATGAGACGAGAAATGAAGAAACGTACCTGAGATTCCCGCACATGCTGGGTGAGGGTTGGAGTTATCGGGATATGTGAGAGATTGATCCTTAGCGCCCAGTTTGAAAGTCACGATGTCGGTTAGATAATAATTGGAACAAAAAGAGTAAAGCGAACACGTACCTTCAAATGCAAGAAGAGTGTGGTGTTGCCTACGCCGGTCTCACACTCTTTGAGGAGCCGGTGCATCGTCCTCATCAGGCGGAATGATGCGGTTACGATGGCAGTGGTGCTTGTGGGCCAACGCCTTCCGCTTCTACGGCGGCACAGTGAGGCATGGGGTGGCGTGGCATAGAGGAAGTTTGAAGTAGACTGTAGAGAAGAAACATCAACTATGGTGGAATGTCTGTACCTTGTGTGTATTGTTCCATCCCCATCACGTGCGCAGTTCTTC
>JARGXW010001424.1:0-21626 GCA_029204085.1 Mycena sp. CBHHK59/15 | reverse complement strand
ATTTCCCCGGCCAATTCGCGTATTCGCCTTTCCTGGGTTGCTGTTCAAAAAAAATGCCCCTGTTCGGCGTCCCGGATAACTGTCACTTGTTGAATCTGCTGACAGAGTTGCACCATTTCACTTAGCTCGGCACACGGATCCAGTCACTCAAGTGTCACACCGGAATCACATCAAAATCACATCAATCATTTGGGTCGTTAAAAACTATGAGTGATGGCGAAAAGAAAATGGGTGGTGCAAATACGCTCTAATCAGCTGTCATGTTCCGCTTCAGTCACCGGGACTGTCACCGTGGGATCACTTTAACCATCATGTTCCACTTTTGATCGCCGGTTCCTTTCTTTTGTCACAGAATGTTTCAAATATAACACCCAATAAATTTGCACCATTTGTTTCTCTTTGTCATGCTTCTCCGTGTGATTTATTGCCAATTGCCAATTGTGCAGTAAAATATGTCGAGAATAAGTTTGAGGGAAAAGTCCTTCGCCAAGGTAGCCGGAGATGCTTCCTGTCTGGGACTGATCATCGGATCTCATTGGGCCTTTCGGCCCGATTGCTGGCGACGAGATAAGAGATACGATTCCGCTCCTTCACTCTCGCCATCATGCAGTCCGACCCGCTGGAAGACAAGAAAGGCTATATCCTCTGTCTCTGTTCATCCCATGACTGTAAAGGCCAGGTATGGCAAGGGAAGATGGACTGATGCATAAAGGCAGATGGTATACTGTACCATTTCGACCAAAGGTTCAGGTGACGGGTGACGGGGGGTCCTGAACTGAACAAATTTGACCTAGGTGACGGTCACGATGAGCATTTGAGGCCTAAATAGGCCGAAAAACACCAAAAATTCTCGTCCGGCATTCGCCGGACTGCCATTTATGGGAATGTTCCCATGATTGCCGAGGAATGAACACCAAACCCGGTGAACAATTGAGGTGACGGGTGACATACCGTGAACCTTTGGTCAAAATGGTACAGTACCCGAAGTACCCAAGCTAAACATTACAAGAAGGATTTAGAGGCGTGGCAGAAGGAATTAGAGTCACGGAAGGAGACATTACCGAACTCAGAGGTTGAATTTAACAACCACTGTCTCCCAAGTAACTAATCTCCCCCTTAAGTTTTCGTGAATTATGACCTTGATTATGCAACCAAGAAGGCAGTGTCTGGCGAGGTTGGTGAGCAGGCTGACAGCGGCGACAGTGGCGAGAGCGTTGGATCTCGTGACTCCACTGATGAGAGCGACGGGGAAAGTGCAGGCTCATTCATTAGTGACAACATGGAGGCTATGAATGAGGATGAGTGAGGATCACAACCCGGTTTCATTTGCAACCTCCTATGATACGGATCTCGAGGCCAAGATTTTTGGGGACGGCAACGAATCGGACTCCGAGTCGGCCAAATCATCAGTTTAATAGTCTATCTTTGCTACAAAACAGTGTCTCGCAATTCAATATTCCCTTTCTTGATCTTTTGCTTGCACATTGGCAACACATTGGTGCAAATTATTTTATCGGTCTTATTGTTTGAAACACTCTGTGACAAAAGAAAGGAACCGGTGATCAAAGGTGGAACATGACAGTTCAAGTGATCCCACGGTGACAGTCCTGGTGACTGAAGCGTCCCAAACGGAACATGACAGCTGATTGTCCGCTGATTGTCCACCATGTAACAGCTTGTTTTCTGCGAAACTCTGATTTGAAAGTATGTACGCCATTCAATGACTAAGTGTATGGATTGCACTCTATTGAGATGATAAAACTTTCCTTTGCTATCTCCACAGGCAGGTGGTCCGTGTGCATCAGGAAAAAGCAAATCCTCTGTAGCCAAGGGGGGTCTCTGTAGTCATATGTAGCTTCTGTAGCCAGCCAAGGGTATATGTAGCCAATTGTAGCCATCTGTTGCCAGTGGGCAGCCGATGTTGCTTCATGTAGCCAGTGCTGAATACAATATAGCATCTGTATGCAATGGAGTCTACATAGAGAAATGTAGTTCACCTTGTAGATCCGTAGCAAGCTGGCCATGAAAAGCAGAACTGGAGCTTGAATGTGAATTGGGAGTGTACTGTGCTTTAATTCACCATGCTTTCCATTTTGATGAAAAAATTGCTCCCAGGATGGTCGGAATAATTCTAAACACAAACAAAATCAGATATTCAAGTTGAATGCATCAGCGCATGGTGATACAAATTAATTGAAAGGGTTCCCACAGTGCAGCAATGAACTTTGAATGAGCTTCTTGACGATAGGTGAGTAGGTTGTGGAACGGACACAGACCTCATGTGGGCACCGCAGTGCAGCATCTCATAAATGGTATTCTAGTGTAGTGGTATTTTGTAGTTCTTAAAATTTTATCTGTTTGCGCGATCAGGTGTTCGATTCCCATGGCAGCTCAACTTAAATCTCCCATTTAAGTGAAGTAAGAATAAGAACATTCAGACTGGGACAGCACAGAACCTGAGATAAGAACCATGAAGCACAAGGAAGATTAATGGCTTCCTTTTTTCATTGCAAACCCCTTCTTGGGTAGCCTCCCGGTTGAATACAGAGTGCTACAGAGCCTATCCGGTTGGCTACAGACGGTTACATGAAACTACAGAGCCTCCCTGGTTGGTTACAGGTGCTACATAAGGGGTACCTAGCAACGGGGCTACATCTGATACATAGCCTCCCTAGCACTATGTTGTGGCTCCACTTTTTCCTGATGCACAGGACACGTGAAGTTGATCAATTGTGCGGCAACACGGTAGCGAGGTAGTCTCTTGTAGACAGCCACTTTATATGAACACTCGTACCTTGCTGTATAGAGTAGCAAGGCTTCAGATGCTTCTCATACGACTTCTGCTGTGGACCTCTGACGATGAGTGCCTCTCTCACTGCTCCAACTCGGTGCTTGAAGGATATAATGGTTCATACGTGACCCATCGTCCTCGATTTGTTCCTTAACAGCAGGCTGCGGAACCGCTTGTGTGGGCAGGAACAAAATGGGGCACCGTGCAGGCTTCGTCGTTTGGCCGTATATATATATGGGTTGGCTACTTTATAATTGTCTCACAAAATGCTGCCTTCACGTCTTCCCAATCGACCCACAAAATCCGGTGTGAATTCGCAAATAATCCCATACAAATGGCCACAGAGAAGGAGAAGAAATAACAGGGCCCACCCTTAAGAAGAGGAAAAGCCTGCCTGAACTGTCAGCTCGTTGTTGGTTCTTCCCCAAATTTCGTGTCACTCACCATATCATCCTCCTGTAGACAATTGAAGATAGTAAGTTGTTTCGCCCTCCTTGTCCCTTCATGCTTCCAACTGCCCTTAATCTTCCTCAGTAGAAATGTGATGGAGCAGTAATATCACCTCCCCAATACCGAATCCAAACTCACATCAATTTTCAGCGTCCAGTGTGTGGTCAATGCATGAGAGTTCCGAAAGAGGATCACTGTGAGTACAAAGACATGATGTCGCAAACACAGGAGCTCGAGCACGCCGTGCACTGTCTCCAATGATGGCTAAACGAACTGCAGCAAAATCGAACCGGACTTCAAGACACACCGGCCTTTCTCATATCATTGGCTTTCCTAATGCATCCTACGACCATTCAGCCTGGAGCTCCCGTTAAGTGAATCCTACTCAAGCGATGTCTCCCCCACATTCATGTCTGGTTCACAGTCCTCGCTATCTTTCGAAAATTCCTTTCAGTCCTCCCAACTGCAATCAATATGATGCGAGGAGGAACCACCATTCGCGATGGTACACATATTTTGTGAGTTTACTATGCACCTTGCAAGCACCCTCCTGACCATTTCTTTAGATTGCAGTGCTTCCTCCCTCATGCCACACAATTTGGATTTTTCCTGCATTCACAATGTTTTTGCGATTTGGTACTACATATCACCTTTTCCCGTCGGCGACGAACATCGGCTGTCTCCTGTGCTTCTCTATGTCATCTATCTATGGGGTGTCCACCTCTCTCAGGACCCCTCCCTCCGGGTTTCTGAGACCGTCTTCCTGAAATGCATGAAGCAGTACATGCCCACAGAGATATCAGCTCATACGCATCCGACACACCTCCTGCATACAATCCAGGCGCAGGTTCTTCTCTCCACCTACGTATTGCGCAACAAGCACTTTCTTGAAGCCGAGTTCCATGCTAACGGTGCTGCAACTTTGATCCTGAGCTACCATTTACACAAGATCTGCTCTTCTTGCCCGATTCCACTGCCGCTCGGTGACCCTGTCCTTCAAACGCTTTCGTGTTTGTCACGGGTGGCCGTCAACCGATTATGACTCAGGGAACGATGGATATTCCGTTGTATGCTTGCCTTTCAAGCAGAAGATGGGGACACGGCCTGTGGAGGGCACAAGGAGCCAGCCGTGGGTTGGTGACGAGTATCTTCATCTGGGCACTCTTAATGCTGCCAACATCCTGAATTTCATAGATTTTTCTTCAATAAAATTTTGAATATTCTTGCCAGATTCCCATTGCAGAGCACAGGTTCCTGCCAGTCTAATACAATTACTGAACAAGTTCTGGAACCAGCGTGGATGGGGATAGACGAAGATCAACAACGGTTGATCTGCATTATGTTGTCCCGCATTATTACCTCCACAGACGGAAAGGTTGGCTGCATAACACCGTGTTCTGTTGACAAGATGGTCCAAAGTGATCAGTTAGTGATTAGCGCCGAGTCAACAACTTCCATATAAATACTTCAGTGATGATGCTTTGTTTCACTCTCCTCCACTCCACCCTTCTTGACTTTTTTCCAGTGAAATGTGCCACTCTCTCTCTTTCTTTCTGATTCTGTCGTTGACGATATGTTCTGCATCTAATGTCCTAACTCTCCATGAAAAGCGGAACGCTGCGCTGGCTGGATTTCTCCTCTCAAGTCCTGCCCCATCGGATACCATTTTGCATCTACGGATGGCCCTGAAACAGTCGGACACTGCAGGGCTGGAACAGGTCTTGCGTGATGTCAGTACACCGGGCAATCTGGCATATGGAAAGCATCTTACCTCAGAAGAGGTGTGTACGCTATGCTAGCAATTGTGATGGCACTGACACACACAAAGGTCACCTTGTATACCAAGCCCTCTGCAGAGAGCTTTGATGCTGTCATATCTTGGTAGAGGCAGAGAAATCTCCTCCACAGAGCCATTTCCCATGCTGGCAATTGGTTACAGTTCTCGATTTCTGTTGACAAAGCCAATGAATACTTCGCGGCAAACTTTTCTGTCTTTACCCACACAGATACTGGCTCAGAAATCGTCCGGACACTGGAATACTCTCTTCCAGCTGAGTTGACAAACCACATCAAAATTTTGCATCCCACCGTCTTTTTTTTTTTTTTTTTTCAGATCTATTTTTATTCCCCTTCGTGCCTAAGGCATATGGTAGGGATAAAACTGGCTATAGTCTGACTGTCCGTGGTTGTATAGTAACTGGCTAATTGTGACATTCGTACTCGAAACTTTGCGGCACCGTTCAAGACGGGCACAAAGCGGAAATTCGCGGTATAGTATGTACTATGGGTGGTGAGTGGAATCGTGGGTATGAGGATAGTAACATAGAGGGAATGAGAGGTTTTGTGAAGCATGACTCAGCGATTGACGAGGCAGATGGGCGGGAGAAGTGGGATGATTGACTGTCCGTTGTGCATATCACAGCATGGACAGATGGCTGAGGGGGACTTGTTGATGCGATGGAGGTGTTTGGCTAGTGGGATGTGCTGTGCACGGAGCTGGAACAAGACAGCTGCGTGCTTTCGAGGCAGTGGTGCGATGAGTTTAAGGAATTTGTTGGATGGCAGTGTGGGATCAATGGACTTAATCCATGTGTAACGCCGTGATGCGACAAACTGCTTCGACACCATCTTCTTCAACAAACGGTGGTGGGTCAAGGCCAGCATGGATTTACCAACGGCAACTTCGTAAGGGCCGTGAGTGGCCCCCCAAAGTTCCCAGTCTGCGCCGCGTGTTTGGCCGCTTCGTCCGCTGCTTCGTTGCCCAGTATGTCCATATGTCCCGGTGTCCAGTCGACGCGCAAGCTAAAGTTGGGGTGTTTCTCGCGCCTTCCGCAGCCTGCAGTGGAAGATGTCCCAGATGTAGTGCCAGGCCCTGGCTTGCTGCTCGTCATGGTGTCAATTGCTGCCCTGTTGTCAATGCCCAGTGGAAGAACACCCCCAATTTCCTCATCCTCCTCCTCATGCAGGCACTCTACAGCCAGAACTTCGCCTACACCCTCCGCTTTGTACACGCCATAGCGCGTCGCCGACCCCAGCCTCACTCCCTTCACCCTCTTGACAACCCCGTCCACGCACAACACCCCCGCTGCGCCCACCTTACCATCGATGAGCGAGCCATCCAAGAACAGCTGGACTCTTGATGGCTCTGCGAGCACCCACTCCTTCGCCTCCTCCTGGTTCGCCAGCACCTGCACTTTCAGCCTCCACAGCTGCCATCCTGCGGCTCATCGCGTCGCCGGTATTTCCTCGACTAGGTGCTGCTTAACGTCCCGATACACGTTCATGAGGAAGTGAAGGGGGTGAGGGTGCCTCTTGACATGTCGTAGACCCATGTTCTTGACAGCTGCATGTAGGGGATGTGTCGGGGGCAGCATCGCGTAACGTAGCACTGCCTTTTGGAGCAATTTGTCGACCACCAAGTGCATTGGTAGCAGGTCCACGTGCGCGCTCAGGATAGCGCCGGGGGACGACACCATGCCTCCAACGATCATCCTCGCTGCCCGCAGCTGCACCGACGCAAGCTTCTTCACCACCGCCCACCCATCATGCCTCCAATTTGCCCCCCTCTCCCTCTGCTGCACCGGCGCAAGCGCCACCTCCGCCCCGTATAGCACCCTCGGCAGGCAGATGGCAATGTACAGCCGCCACATGTACCTTGCCCCCACCCCTTGGACACCTGAGCAAGCCGCCTAAACGTCGCCACCCATTCATTCCCCTTCGCTACCATCGCCACCCTGTGCACCTTGAAAGATAGGTCCTCGTCCAACCACACACCTACGAGCTTGACAGCCTTGCTGGGCTTGATCACAACGCCGTTCATGATGAGGTTGGGTCGCTTCTCCGGTACGAGCTTGTCCTTCTGACCAAAGAATTGCCACTTACGTAAGGTCCTCTTCAAAAAACAGATCATTTGGTCTTTGGCGGCCCCGAACTCGCTGTTATATGTCACTGACCACTCACCTGCCCCTCCCGGCTGTGTCTGCGACTGCACTATACGCTGTTGCACCGCCACGAGGGTGTCGTTGATGGCAAGAGTGTGATAGTCATCGATGTATATGCCAGAGAGGGGGTCGAGTCGTGTGAGCGGTGAGTTGTTGAAGAGGTATAGGATGATCGACAGCGGGTCGCCCTGGTCGAGCCCGTCAAGGATGGGGAAGGGGGCCGAGACGTACCCGTCGAAGGCAGGCCGCGTCGTCCGTCCCTCGAAGCGGCGTGTCATCCAATCTATGAACCCCACCGGCACTCCCACCATCTGCATGTTGTGCTTCATGCGGGAGAGCAGTGCATTGGGGAACGCACCCTTGACGTCCCGCAGCAGCAGGACCGCTACCTTCCCCTTTCTCCATGCATCCTTCACCGTCTTCACCAGCATCTGTATCATGTCCACCCCTGCACACCCCAGTCTCCCCCCATAGTGATTCCCCGGCAACATCCCCAACTGCTCTGCATACGTCGACAGTACCAAGTTCTTTCCCCCATTGCATAGCCGAGCATGACCGTGCAAGAGGATGAGGGGTCGGTGCGCACCCGGATTCGAGTAGTCTGGCTTCCTGGGTTTGCACCCCACAATCGTCTCGGTGACCTTCCAGTCCGCCGGCTCGCAACTGTAGACGTCCAATGCCTGGTAAATCCGCTGCAATTGGGGAACCAGCAGGTCAGCACAATTCTTGTACACGGAGTTGGGGAAGGATCCTGATCGAGTGGCCTTCCAGGGCTTCATCTTGCGGATAACTTGGTGCAAGATATCCTCGGACAGTGGCTCGTCCTTCCACAGCGGCTCCAGATAGATCGTGTCCAGGTTGGGGTCTGTCACGCCGGCGCTGCGCTTCGGATAAAACTCCTCCACCAGCCATGCACTCTTCTCCTCATTTGTCACCACCACCACCTCTCTCTCCCCCACTCCCTTCCTCCTCAAATCCGGTATCCTCACCCTCCCCCCGTCTGTCAGAGCGCCCCTCACCAGCTGCGCCGCCGTCCACACCTCCCCCTCATCAATGTCCTCCAAGAACTCTGTCCACTTGGATTCGCGTGCGCTCTTAATGGCTGCCTTGAAGTCGTTACACGCGCGGCGATACTCCTTGTGGACGAGGTGGAACAGCAGCTTACGTTTGCGGAAGGACTTGAGCGCGAGAGCGTTCCTGGACTTCTTCATCTCCATCAGCTCTTTCTTCCACCATCTCTTCGAGTGTGGGCATGGCTTGCTAAGCAGGACGGATTTCTCAACACACTGGTCAATAATCGCGTCCAACCTCGCCAAGCCGTCCAGCACCTCCTCCGCGCTCGCATACCCCTCAACCAGCGGCTCCCCCTCCAGCTCTTCCTTCATCATCTTCTTCAATTCTACCCAATCCCCTTCCCTCCAGTTGCGCCGAGGGGCCACATCCGCCGTCAGTGGGATCAGGTCTATGACGCTGATGACGGGGAAGTGGTCGGTGGTGCCGGGCATGAGGTGCGAGTACGAATCACAAGACACGAAAGAGCCTAGAAAGTCAGCGCTGCAAAACACATTATCGGGACGGGTCAGATTCTTTGTCCCTTTCGCACGTAGCGTGGGGATATCTTTTGGCAATGCCATCTCCATGCCAGGACCTCGAGCTGCTGCGACTGGGAAGAAGTGGGTGTCGGTGGCGTCACCACGATCGCGGGTGTCCGTGCCGAGAAGTCGGGAAGCGGGGGAAGGCCCTCCTGCAGCGCTCCACCCCACTCCCCACTGCCACTGCTGCTACTGGCTCCACCCCCGTTCCGCTCCCCCCCCCGCGTTCTCCGTGTGCCCCCACAACCCCGAACGCCGGGCCTGCTGGGATCCCCCGGCTTGGCGATGCAGCGCGTCCCCAATGGTCTGTGCCGCATACCTTGAGAGAACTGCACACTGTGTGCCACATTACCGGTGGCGTGGTGTCTGCCCTCAAAAGAGTTCCAGGTGTTGTTGGACAGACACCTACCACCCCCCTGGCCAGCAGCGCCTCCCGCCAAACGTCCACGACCTCTGCTCGCCCTGTAATCATTCTCCGCGAGCACGTACCCGCTCGGGATCTGGCTCGCGCTCGCCGCCCAAGTGCGTGGGTCTGAAGTGGGGACATAGCAGTACCCTGACGTCAGATCCCGTGCCCTCCGGTGCTCTTGCTCCTTCACGAAAACTGGGCACTCGCGGCTTACCGCACCATGTCCGCTCACCTTGCAGTTGCGGCATTTGAATTCCGCCTCAGTCGCTAGGCAGTCTGCAGTACGGTGGTCCACCACGCAACACCCGCATACGCTCGCCGGCACCTTGCACGCGTGTGCGAGGTGTCCACCGTAGGCCTGGCACCTGGTGCAGCGCCTGGGCTCGTTATCGGACTTGCGCACCTGAATTCTCTTCCCCTGTATGAAAATGCTGTTGTCGATGGCATGGTTAGCTGCCTCCACCGTCACAAACTCAACGCAGAGGTGCGCGACCTGCTGGCCCACGCTGCGACACTCCAGCGCCTTGATCCAGCATCCCCCCACTATCCCTCCAGCAGCAATTCCACTCTCTTGCTCCACCACGTGCCACAACCCTGGCTCCTCGATGCGGGATTCGACCGGGACCATCTCCGCAATGAGCTCGACACGACACGGGCGGTACATGCAGGTGCCCCCCAGCGCCGCTACGAACTGCTGAGCCATGGCGGCCTGTTTCACCCAGTCTGCCATCGCCTCGTCCCTGCAGTCGAATACCACACCGCTGTTCGTTAAGTGGCGCGCTCCCACAAAAGCCGCACTGTCGAGCTTTGCATCCATGATGGTGAGTGCCATATTGGCTTTCTCTTTCAACTCGAGCTCATTCAGTCCCTCCAGGCTATCACTCGTCGCGTCCACGGCCTTGTCCACGAGGATCTGACGCTTCATGCGTGTAGCCCTTGCGAGCACGCCGGCCTGCTCTGCCGACATCATGGGCACCACCGCTGCCGCCACGTACATGCGTGGACCCGTCGAGATCGCTGCCGCCTGCGCCTCCTGCATGGCCTCTTTGGTGCTGTCAACCGAGAACTCGAGGTGCGTGATCTTCTCTTTCATGCTCTCGACCTGGGCCTTCATCTCGTGCAGCTCCACCTTTGACTCCTCGACAATCCCCACCAAAGTGGACGACGTACCTGCTAGGCCCTTCACATCCTCCTGCAAGACACACTGATTCTTCACCACAGTGTCCACCAGCGGGCCCACCGCAGCCCCAACGGCCTCAGCAACCTCCTGCGCGATGGTGTCATCCATCTCCTCGCCCATATACACTAGCGCCCGCAGCGATAGCTTTGCTGGCAACACCTGTGGCAGTAACGAGAGCCTCATCAGCGCTGAGAAAAGGTCAGCATGCCCGGAGCAGCTCCCCTTCCCCAGAAAGCTGCTCAACTCAAGGTGCTGCCACGCCGACACAGCGTCTTTCACCGGATTCGTCCTCGATTTGTCGGCGGCTGCTACTAGCTGGTCACAGGTGGCACTGAGGGGCGCACAGGTATTCAGGTCTTTCACTATGGCTGAATCAATTGCGGTCAAGTTTGGGGGTGTTCCCCTGGGAGGAGTAGACATCGTTCTTTCACTCTTTGGTAGATCTTAACCAGTAGTGTTTCGCTGTGTAATTACAGAGTCGCAGCTGCAGTATTGCGCATTGTTGGACACATCAAGTCGCCGGTGCCACTCCCGATTCCGGGGTCCTAGTCGGGGTGCCACGTGGTCGGAGTGAAAGAAGAGTCCATCCCACCCTCTCATGGGTAATGTCTCTACTTGTCCTCCGAACTGATCCCTTACTTTCTTTGGCAGATTTTCCCCTCCCAACGTTGTCCCTGCCATCAGCATATCCAAGAGACACCATCTAGCGGGCTGGCAGGCACCACCACCGACGGATTGCACAGTTTTTCTGACTCCAGCTTGTTTGCAAACCAAATACAACATCCCAACAACTTCTGCCACTCAGTCCAGCAACATGCTCACCATTACAGGGTTCCAATTCAATAACCCCTCGGTTTTTCTCACACAGGTTCGTCGCATGGACAAGGCCCGTTCTACATTCCAATGTTTTGTTCTTTTCTAGACCTTTTTGAACTTCCTGCATCCTGACAAGATGTTCAATGTTACTTTCGGTACATGCTTTGTGGGTGGGGCAACGAACTTGACTTCACGAGGCAACTCCAAGGTTGTGAGTAGACATTGTTGTCCTTTCAATATGCACTTATTGTTTTAGTCCCTCGAGATGGAATACACCATGGGTCTAGCTACTGATGTTCCTGTCACCTTCTTGTCGATTGGTCCGGCAAATGCAACTCCTGCCGATTTTCCCACCTGCTGGTCTGTACCCCACCTGATGTTCAACAGTTAGGAAAGAGGCGGCAATATGGATATTGAAGCCAACTTGCCGTCGCCAGAGGCAAACAGAAGCGAAACTCCACGGGCACCAAGTTGCATGAATAAATTGCAAACAGTCCCACTATATGGCGCTGGGAACCTGGGCAGCTTAGGGCTTTTGACCTGTTCACAACTCCCTCCAGGATTTTTGTGAATATCCGAAAGTCCCAGATGGTAGGCGCGCATTCTGAGAACAGGTTGAGCCTATTTGGGGCACATTTGGGGAAGATTTGAAATCACAGTGAATTTAGTTCGGGCGAAACTCCTGAACGGGCAATTATGGGGAAGCTGGGCACCCACGCAGATCCATTGTTATCGGCTCATTTAATGCCATTATGCTGCTCTATGATGTTCAAGGGATCCAACTACAATATTTGTGATGGTAAAAAGGTACGTTGGACCTAGACAAATGGTACAGTTGAGTGCTCCCGATGCCAGGCACATGCAACAGGATCCAAACTGCCAATCAAACGACTGCAGTGCAACAGTGAGAGGGTGTAATTGCCCAAAATAAGCTTAGGAGAGCTTCATAATAAGTCGATCAACATATCCGGGCCCTTCGTTCCACTCCTGAGTCGAACTGTCGAGAACCCGGCATTTAGACATTGTTACTAGTGAAAATGGGGTGATTTGGTGCATGGTCAATGTTGAGAGAAGTATCAGACAGATATAATAGCGGTATACGTTCGATATTGAAGCTTTATACATCATAATGAATCAGGTGAAGGTCTAGACCCGTAGGGTCAAAGGGCTGTTTGATATACACGTCGCGGCGGTGGGATACTTGAAGGCAGATAATGTTTATTCATGAAGGTTGAGCAAGGAAAGAGCACTTTTTGGAAGCACTTGATGTGGGATACTAGTGCAATACATTCGGCAATCAGAACGAGCCAAAGAACTGGTGAATTGGCCAAGGATTGGTCGAGAAACAGGTGAGATGGCCGCTCAGCGTTAAGGAAATGATCTTCTCACCATCCGGCCCGCCATCAAACCAAACACAGCTTTCGAACAACGCATCATTCGGCCTCAAAATTTGACATGGGTGGTCCTCAGGGGTCGTACTACCTCCCACAAGTCCAAATCCTCACCATCCAATACTAGTGATCCTGATATTTGTCAAGTGCCCAGCTTCCTTGTGTACCCAGCTTCCTAGTCAGATATAGTAAGGCATGTCAGTTATCAAGTTTCAAGGAGAAGACGCACTCGGAGACAGCAGGCATATAGAAAGACTCGCTGGCCCCATAGCTCATGGACACGACGTGGGGAGGGTTCATATCATTCAAAAGGAGTCCGAATCCCTCCAACAGCAGATACCTCCGTGATGCGTGACTGTCGAATTGATTGAAATGGTACAGTATATTGTGTCCTGTCAAATTTGGTTTGATCATGGCGGCAATCTGACACCATTTGGACCCTCTAGTTCCGCGCAACGAGGTATGCCCGGAAAACACCCCGAAAACGTTCTGAAATAATATTTGTCTAGTCGATTTTAATTGCTGATGTACTTTCTTCATTGGATGTCCCTAAATATCTGGGTCTAAAGATCTCATCTGATCCCCGACGTCTCGTCCCCGAGCAACAGCTGTCGTACCTCCGTGGATTTTGTCACTGGCCTCCTCCATTAGTCTCGTTCCCGACGTTATAGGGCAGTCGCTCGCTTGTGCTCGCAGGCAGAGCAGTGGCGGTCCACCGAACCGCTCGGAATGATCCGAGGCAGATTTTTGATGAAATTTGATGGGGGAACACTAGAGCATATTCGCAGTAACTGTGGGTTCTTTTGCATCATGTATTTTGACTCCGCTTTCGGACTCCGCCACACCCATGGAGCCGAGATTACCCAAGAAACACATATCCAAACAAACGAGGGTTCCTGACTGCGTTGACTCGGGGAAATGTTTCTCCCACCGCCCTTCACGCCCTCCGTACTCGCTGAGAAATCTATTCAGCTCAAGACCCCTTTGAACCGCCGGTAGTTCGTCCATCAAGCTCGTCACGATGGTCGCAAATCCTCGACTTCTTATCAGCACATGTCGTGCCGGACGGTAGGAAGATAATTAACATTCCGGCTCTTCCTGACAGCCGTTGATAAATTTTCTGCATAGGTCGACTTATATGTGAGCGTACAGATGTAGTCAAGTCGCCGCGCGATGTTTGGAGGGCGTAGGAAAATACATGGTCAACTTGATGATGTATGGTAAAGGAGGAGGTGAATTTGTATCGGGAGTCCAATGTATGTTACGCAAAATAAAGGACGTGCGGATGGTACAAGCTGTGTAATGTCGGGTGAATGCGATGAAGGGCTGTGTAGTTTGCGATGCTGCAGAGTGGATTGCGGGTATTGTAAAATTGCGGTGTTGTCGACGAAGTGATGAGAAAGGATTAGGCGGGTCATTCGACAAGGGAAGGGGACGACCAGTATCGAGACCCACGTCTGCGCGCGGCATATTGTACAGTGGACGGGTGGTAATACAAGTAATTTGAGAGGTGGAAATGCACCAGGCACACGACGAGGAGGGTGAGGTGATCGCGACGATGGATGATACGGAATTCGATGGTGGACGGACAACTGGAGAACTCGGGGTAAAGTTGATCCGGAAATGATCACTGAGGGGGTGTGTAGAGGGTCGCGATCCACACGCCGTTTAAGTGAGAGTCAAGGCCATAGAGGGCTGTGTTCCCTAGGAGCAAATCCACCCCGGTCGGGACACCGAAGCGCGGATGGCTGGCCACAAAGCGTTCCCATCTGGGAAAGCCCTGGGAGCCATGACGGGACATAAAGTAGGCTCCCGTATACTGCTGGACATTCGGCGGCAAGGTGTTGTATGGCGGCAATTCGTGCTGGACTAGGTGCTGCATAAAGAGCACGAAATCGGCGGTGGTCAAGGACCAAGAGCCAGTCTTGACGTAGAAAAGAAGGTGGTGGTTGGAGGTAAAGACTGATACTGTGGTGGAGGGGGGGATCTCGTCTGAGAGAAGAGTAGCGTGAGCGGGGAGCAGTCCGTTCTGCGTCAGGTCGATAGGGAACAGGTCTGGCGTCGGTGGGCGGATATAAGTCGGATGTCCGGGAAGGAGATGTGCGGCATGTGCGGGGTGGGTGGGTACTGTGACGATGGATGAGTACAACGTCGAAGGTACTAGAGCTGACTTGACGTACCACAATCTATGCGAAAAAAAGAGCGCAGGGATAGTGGTCAGAATGGATGTACGGTAAGTGTGTGGTGACTACCTGGTGATACGACAGAACCTATGAACTGATCAGCACAATGTAAGGTGTAATGTAGAGCGGAAGTACCTGAGGGCGTCCTGTCACCGACTGAGGCTATAGGCATCGAGCGATGAGCTCACGAAGTCCGCAACATGTCCAAGGGAGCACATACTGCACTTCGCATTGTCAAGGTCTGCAGATGGGCGGATGAGCGCGATCGGACGATACAGAGAGATGAGCCATACCATAGTCCCGTTATGGTCGTGACCGGCCGTCTGAAGGAATGGTAGTGAGCGACAGAGGACCAAAAGGGAGAAGGTGACCGCACGTAGGACCAGTTGTATTCATAGCGGATATCGGGGAGCGAGGGGCGGAAAGACGACTGCCAACGAACAATGCAGGAGAATGGGGATGTCGGCGTCTGGAGAGCGTGATAAAAGGGTTAAGAAAAGGCGGTTGCTTGACTCAGAGCGTACGCACCATATTTATATGTCGGACCTCATTGCGGCGAATAAGACTAAAAGCTTGGGTGACCGGTGAGACCAGATCGATCGTCGTCTGGCGATCGAATTGGAGAAGAATCTGGCGTTCAAACTCGTGGTGAATATCCTAAGATGGGTTGAATCCTAAATGAAACGTATGGCGATGGTGTGGGATGCGATTGGAGATAAGGCGTCCGGTCGTTTCGGCGCAAAGGGTGTCACTGATGACCCTCGAGGCCTCGAGAGGATCCCATATGCGTGGGAGGTCCGGTGTCGTGTCGGTATTCACTGAGGGAGGTTGTAGTGGGAGTAGGAAGAAGTAATTGCTTTCGGCGTCGAAGCCGGCGATAGAAACGGGGATCTCACGCTCGTAGTGACATGATGTCCGATGGACACAGTAATCTATCGCTCCTCCGCTGAATATCCTTCCGATAAACGGCAAGCAAGATTCGACCCAGGGGCATGGCGTTCATTTGTCGACCAACTCCCTTGTCATCCTACAAGGGCTGAAACGATGTCTGATACCGGCCCGCGGGGAATTCAGGAAATATCGTTTGAGCAGCGCCGATTCCCTACGCAATCAATGCCGTCAGGATTTCTATTTGGTATTCGGAGCGGAAATCCTCACCAATATAGCTGTCAGCTGCTCAAGAGACGCCCCAAAGCAGCCAAATCGTCCGAAGATAATTTTTGGACCCAACCTTCGAACGGTCCACGTAAACTGATATGGTGAGATGAAATACTCAAGGTTGAGAAAACGAGAGTATGAAAATACGACGGAATAGATGAATACATTGTGCTTGCCTTCGCGCTGAACTGTGCATGATCCCGAGTAGTGGGTCCTTGTGGGTCCGTGCGCCCGTGACCGTCCTGACATATAATGTTTTATCGCTGGTCTGTCTCGGATAGGAGCATTGATCAATGGCTAGGTAACCTAGGTCAAAACCTCATGTTACAGACACAGCCATTTAGTGCAACGGAAGGACAGAGAAAGCCAAATTAGTAAGACGGGAGAGCAAGCTTTCCATCAATACTAACCATGATGCCGTGCGGATCGGGAGACATTGGATGGGGAACAACCGGACATACGGAGATGCCGCCATCAGGTCAAGTACGCCTGGATTGACGAAAAGAAATCCAAGGAGAGATGCCGAGCGATCCCCGAGCGATCCGAGACATTGGAGAGGACCTGCCAGATGCAGCATCTCCAGGAGTGACGGAAGAGAAACCCTAAAAGCAATGCTCCCGAGTCATTGGATGGAAGAACGCCAGACGTATGAAGATGCCGCCACCAGGTCAGAAAGCCTTGGGTGACTAAAGCGTTCATATGCATGCGCCTTCCCGACCAGCCGTGATTCGAAGATAACGTAACGCAGAGGGTTTACCTTGAGACGGCGAAAGATACTCTCTGGAGTGAGCTCAATAGAAACGGAGACGATCACTTAAGGAAGGCCGTGTGAATGGGATAGTTGGGCACGGCCGTCAATCTCCGCCAGATCATACAGACAACTGGGGTCCGAGTCTGGAGACACAGTTAGAAAGCAATAATAATGGAAAGGAGGCACGCAGCACTGGTTGTTACCGTGCGGCGTGAAGAGGGCGAGGTACTGGATACCCTAAGCCCTAGCTAGCCATAACCCTTACGGCTCATCGGCATCATTGTCAATGGCTGATGGCGGGCTCATAGCCACAGCACATGTGATACGTATGCGAATCGGTATGACTCGAAGCGACGCAGCCACACTCAAGCACCATGGGAAAACCGGAGATCAATCACAAGAGGATATAACTCACCGTGAACCGATGGCAAGAGCCAAGAAGTCCCCCCTTCTCGCCCTCCCACTTCACTCCCTAGTTGGTTTCAGATCAGCACTTCGTTCAATTAATTGGAACAGCACGGCTACGGCTCTTTGCGACCACTCGGGGATCACCAGACATATCCTGAGCGGTGTACGTAGCTCGAACATTATGCCTGGGAGGGTCAAGGTTGTGCGCTTCGCAGAGACAGGCGAGGAAGCGTACACATGTCCTTCACCGATGTCAATCCCGCACAACCCCGTAATCCCCACCGCGTCCCCGAAGAGATGGCACCGCCGCCCCATCATGCGCGCTCCTTGTATGCGTGCAACACATTGCCTCCGATGTATGGGGAGCTCCATCCTATGCTGCGCATCAGTTCTAGCGCAGGAGAGCTGTTCGATGCGTCTTATGACCCACGCACCCGCTTTCGATGTCCCTCGAGCTCATGCACTCGAGAACCGGCGACTTCGCCCCCTCTTCCTTGCATCTCCCTGATCTGTTATCATCTCCCATGGCAGATCGACATCCGCGCCGGGTCCGAGAACTTCGTGACCGTGGCAGATGTATGCAAAGGGATTATTCCGCCTTCATCTTACCGTGACGACGGAAGAACTGGCGAATACACCGGTTTCTGACAGACCGTTCGTGCTGATGGCGTTCCAGAAGCGGTGTGAACGCATGCTGTACGAGAATGGAGCTTCTGCAGCAGAGCGCGAGAGACGCAAGCGAGTCAAACGTGTCGATTACCTCTTCGGCAGCCATCGTTTTGCCGGGCTCGCCCCGACTCCCCAGATGCCTGACATTTGGGAGTTGCTTTTCTCATCCTCCTGACCTTCTATGTTCCGTACGCCCAATGTTGTATGACCTCCGTCATCATTGCCTTCTTTACACACGATATTGGATGATTTGAGACCATGCAGACAACGTATCACTTTACCTACAGAGAATCCCCGTTGACAGTCCCCTCATCAAATTGTTCTGAAATACCTCGATATTCAATACACTCCGCTGTTCAATTCACTTGTGACCAAATCCATACAGTAACGTCGTGTCTACAAATAGTCTGTGAAGGTTTGAAGTATTATCCATCTGTGTGATTATTAGAACGGGCGCGTCAATCATTTAATTAACTGACCAAGGGTAACCGTTATTGAAGCGAGGGTGTCAGTCGTTTCGAGTCCAAGGATCCAAAAAATGAAAAGGACACGCACCGGAACCCACTGTCGCCTGGGAGATCCTTAGATCGCGCAGCACAACGATTAATCGATATATCCTGCGTTGCAGATCGCAACGAGGACTTCGTTCTGGATCGAGGTTAATTTGGTGGCAATCATGATGCCATAAAACATCAGAGGTAACGTACTTTGAAGAATGGAGTTCAGCTCTCAGAGATCCCATACAGGCGACAAGAGTCGATGAATGAAGTTCCGATCTCGGAGATCCCACAAATGAGAAGAGAGAAGTCGTCCATTCGACGGGCCACGGGCAGCCGCAGAAGCGGGGTGGAAATCGCACGGTCTTAGTGAGGAATAATGAAGAAGTCCCTTTGTAGGCTCCAAGTCGCCGCCATGACTCTGAGGGTTTTCAGGGTTCAGCAAGGACGCTCCGAGTTTGCGCATGCACTGGGAAGTCGTGTGACAACGTCACTGTGACAATATGTCACCCTCATCAACCCGATATGGTAGCGGACATCACTTTGTGACAAGTCTGAGTTGAGTCTGAGTCCCAATTTGGTAATCACCACTGTCACCCCAGTTTTGACTCAAAAGTCAAGTGAACTGTATAAATGGCAGCAGAAGAAGCCCCTCTAACGATCTACTGTAGCAAGACTTTGAAAATATCATTTCATGTTTTTCTCACCTGGATTTCGCGCTTTTCGTTCCGGGCCGGGCCTCCGGTGGCTGTGCGATCCGATCAATTATCACCCCGAAGCCTCACATTTGCCCCCCAGTAGCCCACCATCTCATTAATGGCCTTAAAAAAGACATGAACGTTTCTCCTAGGTGGATTTAGAGGCTAAACAGTGCACAAAACCAAGATATTTGGCCACAAACTTTTGGTTTTTCCGGTTGAGATTTCGCGCTTTTGATTACATAAGCCGGGGCACCTCCGTTTTTTCAGGAACGAAAATTTCACCATAAAACTACCCTATGTTCATGCTAAATCTCGAGTCTAAAAGTTCCCAAGTCAAAACTGCGGGTTGACATGAAGTCATGTCTGCTACCATTGAAGGTATTGAAGTCGGTACGTCAATGAAACCTTTTATCCAAAAGGTTCAATCAACTAAAACCCAAATCAAAGTCTTGTAGTGTGTTCGGGGGTTCGCGTGGCAGGAAACCACGATGCGAAGATGAAATAGTGGTGATGTGGGTGGTTTCAAATCCAATAGCTAGCGTCCCTTCCAATATAATCCAAAGTTCAACCAAAAATCCGTCCCGTTCCGTTCCGTTAAGTTCCTTCGATCCGTGGTGGGCTCCAGATGAAGGTATTGAAGTCGGTACGTCAATGAAACCTTTTATCCAAAAGGTTCAATCAACTAAAACCCAAATCAAAGTCTTGTAGTGTGTTCGGGGGTTCGCGTGGCAGGAAACCACGATGCGAAGATGAAATAGTGGTGATGTGGGTGGTTTCAAATCCAATAGCTAGCGTCCCTTCCAATATAATCCAAAGTTCAACCAAAAATCCGTCCCGTTCCGTTCCGTTAAGTTCCTTCGATCCGTAAATTCCTTCGATAATCCCGTAGTGTTCCGTGTTCTGTTTCCGAAAGTGATTGAGAGAGAGAGAGAGAGAGAGATCACAGGTGTGGGTTCCTGGGCGTAGTATTCTGTTACCCTACTACATTTCCGTACCCTTTTATACACCGGGTGTTTGTACTATATAAATATGTGTCTACCTTTGCAAAGCGAATGGTGAAACAGGTGTTGTCAGGTTTCAGCTCCTGGTAGGTCGAGGGCATCCCTGTTATCCACCATATCCCTGACGATGCAACACATTTCGACGCGTCGCCACAGTTCCAACTGGTCACTAGGCTACCCAACACTGCCTCTAGGCGTAGTTTACCCCTCGATACGTTTAAAACGCGTCGAGACCCCACTCCCTGTGCCATCTGGACGCGTTTGATCCTGCACGCGGGCATGTTCTTAAGTCACGTGGTTGATGGCACTGCCTGCCGGCCGTTTTGATCGCCGCGTGCGCCACTGTCGCGCGTTTCCATCGTTCGAATGTAGAATTCCTGTGCACGTCAAAGCGCGTCCCCATTGTCCTTCTAGTGTGCATTGTTATCCAACAATGCCCTAATTAATTCCCCGGGCCCCGCGGACCCTTCCTCCGTCTCCGGCCAACGCGTCTAATCGTGTTTTCACAGGTGCAAAATCTCCCCGCCCTTCATCTCCCCGTTTCATAACTCTAGACTGTCCTCAGTCTACCTATGACATCTTCTCGCTTGGTGTTCCACGTTGTTTCAATTGTTTTTGAGTTCCGGAGTCGGCTTCGCGGAGATTGATGGCACGGAGATCTCCGCGAATGATGCCGGCCGTTCACTGTGCTTCATTACCACAGGTGGTTTTGTCAGTGCACAGGCGCCTATTCTTCCTTTCTGTTTTCCACCATCACCACCATCTTCTGCTCTGCGTTGTATGTAGGCAGAGGCATCAATATCTAGCTCGACATCGTTTTCCCTGGCCCTTTTCTTCGTTGATTCTGGTCTTGCTGGCCTCCCCGTCCGGCCCTTTTGTTATTCTTCGTTGCCGGGTGCGTGGTTTCGATTTCTCTGGCCCATTCTTTGCTTGATGGCTTATTGTTTTCTTCTTACACAGCCATTGACCTCTCATGGTTACGTCCTCTGTGGACGTCTGGATTTTACGTCGCTGACTTCCCTGTCGCGTCCTAGTTGACTTCGCATCGCTACCTGGCCGACTTTGCGTTGCCAGCCTATGGCCTTCCAAAATCCCATTGTTTCAAGCCCGCTTTGTGTACCCTCTTCCCCATTCTCCTGTCGGATTCCTGGCGCGCAAACTATGCCCGCCCCATTTTGCTTGTCTGACAGCATTGTCCGCCCACACAGCCACCCTTCCCGCTCATAAAAGCGCCACCGCTGCCTCTAGTCCACCATTCCCGGTCGTTTTAACTTTTGCCGCATTCTTCCTGTACATAGCCTTTCTTTCAACCATGGTTCCCCCTTCCTCCAACTCTTCCGCTGACTCCAGCCGTTCTTTCTTCGAACACCCCCGCTCTGCTCCATCGATCCCGGTCGCCTCCATTTCCGTTCCCGGCGCTCCTCGGTCCGCTCGTTCCACCCCCGAAGGTTATCTCCTTCCGGTTTTACCCCCTACCGATGATCCGTTGGTGATTTCTCGGGACGCCCACGGCCATCGCCAACTGCCCCGTGTCTCCAATACGCCTCTCCCGGTTGACGACGCTCGTGTTGTGAAGCTGGTGGAGCATCAGCTCATGGTGCGTGCCCCATCGCTTTATTTTCTTTCTTCTCTAACGTTCCCCTCCTTCAGATCATGCCGAAATGCTCCAACTGCGCGGAGATGGGTGT
>JARGXW010001423.1:0-21685 GCA_029204085.1 Mycena sp. CBHHK59/15 | reverse complement strand
ACCTCCTGCTTATGCTCCGCGTAACTTATATTCCATATGCAGGCCGCACATGGCCCATTGCTCTCTCGACGGGTTTCGGCGCTGGTATCGCGTACGCTGACTGCGACCGGTCGTTCAACCCTGCAAGAATACCTGGCACACGAATTATCTCTCAGCTTTCGGAGTCCGTGGGGAAATAGATTCCAATTACCTGCGAGACGCGCTGGTGCCAATGCGTAGCTTATTGCTTGCGTGCACCACCGCTGGACATGTACATTTCCTAAAACTCGTGCGCCGCTCGAAATAATAGACGGTTGATGGCTTGCCTGACCTTTCCTATACCGTTACGGCCCGAGCGCTGAGCGATTTGCAGTGAACTTGTTGGCGTGCTGTTCGCTTGTTGACCCAAGATTTAATTTATCAATCGACACAACCAGAAATATAGAGACGCCGGAAAAGGATCTCTGCTTCGCCTTGCGCTTGGCCAGACAATAAGCAAAAGAATACATGTGGAGGAGCAATTCAAGTCCGTAAAGAAACAGCCAGATTACTACCGCAAATCAGGTAACGAACGACGATAATTCAAAGTGTAACAAAGAGTCCCCAAGCCATTATTCCAGCTCCATAGACCAGGCACGTCGATACACCCCGAACACCGGCTGCGCATTCACCCCGTCGGCCATTCCGACCTCGAGCGCGCGGTGGCCTCGCTCTCGCGGAACAGGTCGTGCGGGTCGTCCGCCGAAGGCCAGTCGTGCGCGGAGGGGGAGGGGTACAGGGCCGCGACGAGCGTGAGGGGGTCCGTGAGGCGCAGCTGCGCCAGCTGCACCGCGCTCGCCGTTCGGTGCTCGGGGAAGCGGAAGAGCAGCGAGCGCAGGCGCGCGGCCCAGATGTATATCGCCCCGGCGGTGAGCGCGTAGGCGTAGAGCAGGAGGAGGTAGGTGGCGACTGGGCCGAGGGGGTATCTTCCGAACAGCGAGGTGCTTGTCGGAGTTTGCAGCGAGGTGCTTGTGGGGGTTTGCGCGGTGGACGCGGCGGGTTGGAGGGTGCCCGCGAACATGGCAGGCGGCTGAGCTCTTGGTTCATCGCGGCGAGGGCGCCGGCGTGATTCGGCTCCGTCAGCATCGTGGCCTGGGAACATGAGATAGGTGTACCTTGGGAGTGTTAAAAAAGGCAAACCTGGAGATTGGACGCCAGTTGTGAATTAAGCAGCTGTGAGACCAAGGCGCCTTGCATAATGTTAGCGAAACTGGGGTTTGCTAGCTCAGGCTCTCCAGAATGCTATAGGTTCCTTCATGATGCCAAAGTGTAAGGTTATAGAACATCAGATCACACGATGCCCATGCAAGGATATCGCCGTTGCTCGTCTGGACCGCAATTTGATTCGCTGGCAGTGACGTTCCCGCCGAAGTCCAGTGCAGCTGCAGCAGCACGTTCTGCGGATTTGCTGTAGCAACAGCCCTTGGAACTACCTTTGTACCGTAGTCCGCCGACGTGGAATTATTGCTCGGCGTGCTGTTCGAGGTGCCATTCGCTGCTACGGTCCTATTACCACCCATGGCTAAAAGAAGCTGTTGATGCACCGTGCAGGAAGAGGGACTGGCGCAATTCAACGCGAGACTGGCGCATTGCGCTCTAATTCCGAAGGAGGGGGCCGCGAATGACAGGGAGGCGTCGGCAGATTTGAGAACGACGACGGAAAAAGCTGAGGTGTTGCTGACGGAGATGACTGAGAGAGCGGCGTCAGAGGAGTTGGACGCGATGAGGGCACCGGCCTGTATGATCCAGGGGTCGTCGGACGCCCAGCCTCCGGTGCCGTTCAAACATGCGTGGGAGCCGGTGCAGAGGGACTCGTTAAATGCGACACCGACGGAAGTAGCCCGAACTGCGGTCGGCAGGGTCCCTTGAACCACTGATGAGGAGCCATGGAGCCATATATCAGCTAGACTGTACCGACAATTATTTCCAGGTTTCATGGGAAAAGAATGGATAGCACGAACATCAGCGAATAAGCCAGCCCCAGTATGAGACTTGTAAGCGCGAGGGCAAGGCGAAAGGCACGTGGGAGCCGTATCCTTTCCCTGGATAGTCTCATGTAATTCCCAGCCGAAAAAACGGAAACGATGTTGGGGGCAGTGAGCATCTTGGCCATGAAACCATATCTGAGGGACGTTAGACGCGCGAATAGACCGTTTGAGAGAGATGGACGCACTGCAGAGGGGTGGGGAGAGCGACACGGTCTGGTGGGGAAACTCCTGTTCCTGTAGCCATTTACCCGCGACGCAATATGCCGCCACTGATACGAGAACGGGGCGCTAATGGATACAGCATGTGTCTAATCGTACATGACACTTCCCGTAAATTTTTGGCCGGCAAGAGAGCCAATAGACTCACAGCAATGGTGGATATTGTGAGGCCTAGAAGCGTGTCGGTAGCAAGCTCAGATACGAATACGCGGACTCGCTCAGGCCGCCAGGGTGGGGCACTCGACGGACTACAAGGTAAAGCAATAGACCGGTCGCCATTACAAACGACACGAGCATTATCACCAGAGCAGGGAGCGTCAAGACCCAGCGCGGCCGTCCGTGCGACGGCTCGGCTACGGGCTGCTCTGTGAATACCAAACTCCACCGCGAGCCGTTCACAAAAGGAGAGGGCTGGTGCTTCCGGAGCGGCGTGAGCATGACTGGAGCATCCGGAAGCCCCTTGTCCTTGTCCACGACGAGCTTGGACGGGCTTCTTGTCATCGAGTCTGAGGAGGCAGACAACCGGGGGAGGAGAGAGAACTAACTACCCAGGCCAGGGCGGCTGTAAGTCTAGTGATATTGCGACATGTTCGACGTGTTGGTGTGGATTGATCACAGACGCATGGATTAGGAACAGTTCCTATCGTAGACTCTCGCCATCGCCATGAAGACGCTCCTTGTAGATCTTAACTGAGTCGAGGACTCGGTTGCGTATTAGGCACGTTTGCCGACACGTGGGGAAGCGGAAAAATCGAGCATTGTCGCGAACTTGCACCTCGCCGCACGGTCTATCGCGAGGACCTAGAAGAGTTTGCATTCGAGCGATATAATTTCGGGTTGTTGAGGGTAGGGTAAGAGATAGAAGCGGTCCAAGTTGGCAGTGGGAGTCCAGGTCCGAGTCGTTTTGTTTTCAAGTCACGATTAGTTTCGACTGGCTCTCTTTTCCCACACATTCAAATAGTCACTATGTACATGCTCGAGTCTCGGCTCTAGATTCAACTTTGTCTCCATCTCCACCCATTTGCTCAGCAACTGCAATACGGCCCAAATTTTCTCGCGACGTGCACAAACGGCCGCATGCTTTACAGTAGTACATACTTTAACGACAAGTGGGCGGCTCGTCACATTCGTCCAGTCTAGATCTGAGCCCGTATACTGGCAGCTCAAACGACGACCAATTTCGTCGCACATTTCGCATGTCAGAAAGAAACACCTCCCGTTCAATATCACCGCCCAAGTCATGGAAGAAGCCAGACAAAAATGCATATCAGTGCAGTTGCAAGTCCATTCATGCTTTCGATGCACCCTCATTTATAATTATCAGAAGCACTCAATTACTTTTGGATATCATCGCCCAAGTCATGGGCGGCCTCCGGCTGTCTCCAAGAACGTAGACGATCAATCCGACGCAACGGTGCATCTCCACTCATGGCTTTCGTATGGTTCATGAAAACCCATGTACGGCATGACCCCACTGACCCACCGAGCCGCGGGATTCGCCTCCTATGATGGGATTTGCTCGGTGACTCGATGCGTACATCCGATACCAAAAAGTGCATGCAGCGTTAGTGCAGACGTCGTGTCCGTCGCTACATGTAATAGATGGAAACTGAGCTGTACGCCGCTGCTCAATCTTCGACTCGGGCATTTAACTCTAACAGGAGCTAGTTGAGCCGTGAGACGTTGAAGACAACTTGAATGTGCGCTTGATCAACTGTTCTGATACCCTTTGCCAGATTTTGCGCCCTCCGACTGCCGTGAGTACATGCGTCACTGCTACTAGGCTACAGGGATGGCTCGGCTGCTCAGCCTCGGCACAGGCGAGTGTTGAGCCCAACGTGCCCGACAACAGCATTCAACTGATTGAGCTCGGTGCTGGTAACGTTCGCACAGGTTAGGACATGGATGATTGCACAAGAGCGACCCGTTGTTGCAAAATGAAATGTCCGCTCAGCGTCACTCGCGCGGCGTGAGTAGGACTCAGAATAATCTGATGCTTTTGTGTAGTTCTTTTACGGGCCAACAACTTTCTCGCATTCGCATGCAACCGTCGGCTTGGCTCTTAACATTGCTTGCAAGCGGAGCAAGACTTCTTTATTGCGTCACAATCTTGAAATGGCCCATGCAGTGTCCCTGAGGCGGCGGTATCCGGGAACCGGAAGTCGTTGGTGTACATTTGTGTGGACGATGCTGACGCAGAGAGAGAGAGAGAAGGATGTGGCGTTGGTATTTGGGTGCGTGGGGTTGTCTCAGTGGCGCGAGGAAATGGCGTGGTTCATCGCCTGTAGCGGCGAAAAGAACGTGTGGAATGCACGCAGGGTCTTATTGGTAAAAATTACCGGCTTGATCACCTCTTCAAAAAAAAAGTGCGCTCACAGAAATTCAGTATATTATGCTACACGTTAAATGTTGAGATAAACCTGAAAGCGTTACTCAGACAGTCAGACTGTGAGCTGCGATACCTAGACATGTTGCTGTTCGATTTGGTGTAGGAAATGTAAGGGTCGAAAACATACAAGTTGAAAATGCAGAGATCCGGGGTAGACGGGAACGGTACACGAAGGCATATGGCCCGAGACAAGTTCCTGCGCCTCTCCAGCGAGTCTCAGAGGACGAATGTCCTTTTTGGGCGAGTTGCGGTTGTAGAGGCCTATTTGGCTGTGTCGACGTGCTGCTTGTTGGAGACGGTCAACAATAAGTCTTACTGGGCGCTTGAACCTTAGCTTTCGTCCTTCTCCTCTTGTTTTCCGCTAGTCTATATACCTCGCAGGGCCCGGCCTTTTTACCCCACTACAACACCTAGATTTCATCTTGTATATTTGCTTCCGTTCCACCCAACGCGCCGACGCGACTACGCCTGGGCGGTATGCCTATTCCGACACTACAGAGACACAGCAGACCGAATAGTCCTCACTCAAACGCCACATCTACCCCACTGCGCCCAAGTCTCTCGGGCGCCTCCAACAGCCCGTCGTCAGGACCGCGTACTCCCCTACGGTCACTCAGGGCGGGCACCAGCAGAAGCTCAATGTTGTGACGCGAGTAGCCATCGAAGGAAGGCAAAGCAGGGGCAGGATGGTGCTGGAATCAGAATGTACCTCAAGGTGTGTGCACCCCCGTATCGCTTATTGCAGCGGGCTAATTTTCCCCCAGATTGCCCTGCCACTGGACAGTATCACGCCAGGGTCCACCTTCCGCTTTTTCCCGGTCAGTATATACGCGACTGCATGTGGCGCGCCTAACTCTGCGTACGTAGAGGAAAGTGTCAAAATTCTGTCCTCCCAGGTCCACCCTCTAGACAATAATTCAGTCCCATATGACTTCTCGTCGGACCTTTCACCTCTTCTGCATCATGCGGCGCGAGCACTCAACCGTGAGCAGTGATATTTGACCTCGGCCTCAATGCTGATCTCTGTATAGTTCCCAGCCCTCTTCGGAGTCATACCACACTGCCTTCGGTTTGTCGCCACCCGCCACAAGCGCCTCCGTGTCTTGTTTCTCTTCGTTCCAGCAAAAACATACGGTCTACATCATCCAGCAGGAGTGGCCACGCCGCCTGTAGACACCAAATACACGGGCCACAATCCTCGTCAGCGGTTACCACATCTCATATGTGCTCCCCAAAGCCTTTCCTGCACGGTACCAAGACAGCGACATGTATTCGCGGTCATCCGGAAGCGTCCGACGCTCATCCATCGTAGGAGGAACAGCGTACAGTTCATGGCCGCCATCGACATGTGGGTTCCCTACGCCTCTCGTCCACCCAGGTCCCCTTATCTGGTATGATGTCCGTTTCTCACGTTAAACACCTGCCTGACTCGATGCACAGCTTTCGATACCCACACCGCGGTGTCTGCACAACAATGTGCGGCTCCGCATCTTCCCTCCCACCGCCGCGTCCGCCTCTTTTGCATCGCTATCTTCCGCGGACGACGAGAGTGGCTCGTGGACCTCACGTCAGACCCACACGTCACGCGCGCGACGTCCTCGCGCCAGTCGCGCTCGGGCACGTATTCGTACGGCAACATCGCGGACGACGAGTCGAGCGACTCGTCCACGGCGGGGTTCTCGGACGGGTGCGGGATACAGGCACGTTCCCCAGCGCGGAGCGGATACGCGTACGGTGGGCGAAACCGATCAAGGTCGTGGGGAAAGAGGGCGATGGCCGCCGACGGTCGGTGTGAAGGACGTCAAGGGTGAAATGACGTGTGCTGTTCTGGGAAAATGCGGGATCCAGAGCAGCAGCGTGAAGGGATAGTGATGAGTGTGGAGTACAAAGGACCTGTAAAGGTGTTTGGTTCCCTGGTGTGGCCACGATGCTTGGGATGGACGTCAGTCTCGAGGCCAAGGGATCCGACGTGTCTTGGATTCCAGGGAAATCCAATGACTGGGAAGTGGGCGGAGGCTCCGGTTACACTGGATTCGATGTCGGGGCGCCTCCGAAGCCTGATCCCCCATCGAGACACGATTCGATAGACTCAAACTACTCAAATGGAGGACCTCAAATTTTTCTCTCCGCCGAGCGGCAGCCTTCGGGGATGCCTTCTCGCCAAAACTCAGCATCCTCGTCGATTCCTCTCTTCTCCGGCAACCATTGCCTGCCCATAATGTTGCGGAGTACTCTTTTGAAGGCTCGGGACCGTCATCCGTCTCCGCGTCACAGACGACTTCGATAGAGTCGTCCGTGGCTCTCTGCTTCCGTCTTCCACTCCATCACTAGACCAGACCCCTCGGCCTCCAGGCGTTCCGGTGACAATACACGTTAATATGAATGAACTAAGCCTCCCCGCCTCCAAAACTCCTTCCCCTTTTGGATATCGGGCACGGTGTTGATCACACCTCGTCCAATTCTTCCACGTTCTTCGCCCTCCCGCAGTTCGTCGCCGGTACGCGGAGAACAAGATGGTGGCTCTCTCACGCCCCGCTTGACCCAGAGTCCATCGTCATTCCTCGCTTCACCGTTCTCGCAGCGGACAACGAATCCATCTCCATCATCGTGCGCAACGAGGTCGACCCGAGCGCGCCGTCCACGGTAGAAGTGTACAATAGTACACAGAGCAGCGAGTCTTACCAGCGCAGCAACCCCACTAAGACCATGCTTCACCGCGGAGAGTACGCCAAGTGTGCGGAGCGGACGCGCATAGCGGTCAAGCCCAGCGTTGTGTTCTCCTCGGGTATGAATGGGAGCACTACCGCAAACGGGAAACTGCACCCGCCGAGCCGCCCCGGACGCCGAGCTCAGGGCCGGCGTCCCGAGACCGCGTGCCGTCGACGTCGACGCGCGCCATGGCAGTGCTGGGGATGGTGTCGCGCCCCAAGCGGGACGGCGCCCTGATGATCCCCAGCGTGGTCGCGACCGTGACGCCGCTGGTAGTCATGCTTGACAACGCATCGGGCAGGCTCGCTGCCGTCCCTTCGGCGTACGCAGTCCGAGTGTGTCTGGCTGCGCCCGTGGACTCGGACTCGGACTGGCTCGAGTTCGGGCTGGCGAAACATGCGTCGGGCGGGTCGGGTGCCAGTCTGGGGCCGCCGAAGGTGGATATCGTCAGCGTGAGCGTGGATGATGTGCCTGTGCTGTATGAGACGAGCGTGGCCGTGAAGCAGGAAGAGCCTGGCGTCGGGCTGCCATTTGAGCAGATGAGCGGGCAGGAATGGGTTAGCTGGGTGAAGCTGCGGGTAGGAGCGGCTGGTGGCGGACGCATTGTGGTTGATTATGTGGTCAGGGATGTCGGTGGAGGGCAAGACACTGACATGAAGGGGAAAATGAAGGCGCAAGATGAGATCCAGTTCGATGTGTATCTGCCTTCATTCGGGATACCTGTTGGACGGTTGGAGGTCAACATCGATGGGATTCCAGGCGAGTTAACTTCTTTGTCTCTCCGACGGTATTCTGACATTACTTCAGGGTTAGAAATCTCGTCTTTACGATCCAACTTTTCCCATCATCAGTCTGTGAGATCCGGACGACGGCTTCTGCATTATTCCTTGCAAGCGTTCTTCTACCCTAACATCTCGTTGGACATTCGTTTGGATCGCGTTTCTTTGCGTACCTCGCCGGCCTTATCAAAAAGTGCAGGCCAACTGATAATAGTCCTTGTATCCTGGGCGATTCTTCTCTTGGGATCTCTATACCTTATGCGCTTGCATTTGGCAGTTTCTCAGCTATCGAATACACTCGAGGATTATTCACTTGCCGTTGCTTCGGGATGGCATGACTCACCAGAGCCTGTCACCATAACCACCACCGCTTTCCACGGCAGCAGATGGTGGTTCAATGGTGATGCATCGTCGTCGGATGTAGAATCAGACTCTGTACAGCCCACCGTTAGTCCCGCGCCAGCCATCACTCTTCTCCCGACACCCTCCGTTGTTCCCGAGACTCCTCGAATATCTCCCACCCCCACTGCTGAACCAAACAATTCCATCTCTCTGTTTCGGCCTCTCTATCTCAATTTTACCTGGCCGGAAGTGGACCTGGATAAGGCTTTTGAACAATTTCTCCGCGGCGCGGAGAAATTATGGCAGGTGTTCCGAAAAGTATACCACTATCCTCTGGACCCGACATGAACTTGATCTAGTAACATCATTTTGTTTTTTGATACGTTTGTATGCTTATGATCTATGTAACGAAGTTACGATTTTGGATGATTATTGTATTCGCCTACTAGTTAATAGTCTAATGAAGCTCTCCGTCGACGCGCAAGCCTCTGAACTCAGAGCGGCAAGTACATGAGCAGATCCAGGTAAGTGTCTGTTTTGAAGGTCTATATGGATAGGATCTGGCCCAATTTGGCCAAAACAACCGTAAAGCCCCCTATCTGAGCACCGCCACAATGTCAGCCCTCTTCCCAGCCTCTTCCTCTGACTGTGATTACTGTGATGCGCAAAACTTGGAAACAGCCAGTGTGAATGGTCTCCATCACCCCCCTTTCCAAATTCGATGTGGAGGAGGATTGTAGCGCGGTCCCAAAACATTAGGCGTCATACATGCATTGTTGTCTCTTGCAATTGGTTTACTACCAACATCAGAATTTCGTCCTTCGGACGACAGGGGCCGGGATTCACTAGCTTTGGATCGGCCACAGTTTTCAATTGAATTGCGCCCCGTCCCCTGGTGAATTGTGTCCAATTACGCATCTACTCTGTCGCTGTGCCCACGATCTGAATGGTGTTTAATCTCGATGCAAAAATGTCTTGCCTCTGCGCGTATTTAATCCGTAGAATCTGTGGGATGGTTATTCGAAGAGTTGATCTCTCCTTGGTCTCGCAGTTGATCTGCGAGCTTGTTCAGCCTTCATGTGGAGCTCCTTGCTGTTACTTCTCTCCATGCTGCTTCTTGGTGATGCTCTACCGATTAATCAACCACGCGACGCCAACCCTGCCTCGAATACAATGGTTCCGGCCTCGAATGCAACGATTTCGGCCTCGAATGCGATAATTCCGGTCTCGAGTACAACAACTCCGGCCCCGAATGCGACAATGCCGGCTTCGAATGCAACAATTCCCGCCTCGAATACAACAGTTCCCGTCTCAAATGCGACGATTCCGGCTTCGAATGTAACAAATCCGGGTCCGGATGCAACAAATCCGGTGGTCGCCCACTTCATGGTCGGAAACTCAAATCCATACACCGCGGCTACCTGGGCGAGCGGTGTGTAGATTGGGTCTATGCCTTTTCTAATTTCCTGAGGCCCGACCATAGACATCTACCTTGCCTCGTCCAAGGGTCTCGACGGATTCGTTCTCAACATTGGCCCCGACAGCTGGCAAACGGACCAAATTACGAACGCCTTTTCTGCCGCTCAAGCTGCCGGCACCTTCAAACTTGTACCGTCCTTCGACATGACAGTACTTCCCTGCAATTCCACTAACGACATCTTGCTTTTGCAAACATACATCAAGACATATAGTACTCATCCGAACGCCCTTCAATTTGACGGGAAAATGCTTGTGACAACGTTTTCCGGAGAAAAATGTACATTTGGACAAGCCAGCGTCGATGCTGGGTGGACGTTTGCCGTGAAAACTGGCCTGCCGGCCGTGCACTTTATACCCGCGTTCTTTAGCGACCCGTCGACATTCGTGACGTACACGTCGGCCGACGGAGCACTAAACGTGAGAGGTTTTGCAATTCTCAGCGGTCGGCTAAGATATAATGTCCCTACAAGTGGAACGGCGGGTGGCCGCAGACGAACACCGATACCAATTTTGATACGGATAAGACTTACATCTCAGCACTCGGGCAGAAGACGTATCTGGGAACAGTGTCGCCTTGGTTTTTCACTCATTACGGGGCAGATTCGTTCAATAAAAATTGGATCTACTATTTCGATGACTGGCTCTTCAGCGAGCGTTGGGAGGTGTTGATCCAAAACCGTGCTCAAGTCCCTATGGTCGAAGTGCTCACTTGGAACGGTCGGTTTTTGGGGATCTCTTGGACGTACTTCGACTGATACTTACATGCACATCAGATTACGGTGAATCGCACTACATTGGTCCTATCGGAGGGTCGCAGCCAAACTCGCAGGCTTGGGTGACGGGATTCGACCATCAAGGTAAAGCTCTACTTTTCCTTTGTCATGACCGTGACTCGATTCCCCGGATTCCAGGCTGGTTGGATATCATGCACTACTACATCCAGTATTACAAGACTGGGGAAGCGCCAGCTATCGCAAATGACCAGATTTTCTTGTGGGCCAGACTGTACCCACAGGCTGCCACGGCCCAAGATCCCGTCGGCCCACCAAAAAATGCGGTACGATATACCGCTCACCATGTATCCTTCTCCTGGCACTTGACTATCTTGTATCCCTAGGCATGGTCTCAAGACGTTCTCTGGGCGCAATTTCATCTCACTGCTTCGGCGGACCTAACCTTGACCTGCGGCACTTCGACGCAAACATTTGCTGCAGTTCCCGCCGGTGTCTCCAAACAGAAATTGCCTCTGACTTCGGACTGCACGGTCTCTGCCAAAATTTCGCGCGGCGGGAGTGACGCGGTCACCCTGGCGCCTGCAGGAATGAATTTCAGTAGCTCACCGCCTTCGTACAATTTCAATGCATTTATCGCTGCATCACCATAGAACTGCACTGCTGTATACGTAACACTGTAGGAAAAATAATTCCACCGATCCCACATATGCGATTTCTTGCCTTTGGATCATGATCGGGGTCAGAGAAAGAACAAGCTCAAGTTGACCTCATGAAGGCTCAAGAGTTGACAAAGAGACAAGAGGCCAGTGTTCTACATGTCTGATTTAATCTTATCTTATCGTCCTCAATGCGTTCACGTGCCTACCGAAATATTTTCTTCCACCAACTTCAAGGCCAAGTTCACCACTTTATGAATGCCGCCGAAGGAGCCGCTGTTCCCCCTTCATCCGGCTTCAAAACTGTACTAAGGTACACAGGTATCCCACCCTCATGGCTGGATAAACGCCCAAAGCTGCCCTCGCGGAACTGGCTCATTTTATATCTGTTACTTCCTCCATAACGGGACTGTACATATACGACCGCCAGCAATGCAAAGCCATCCGGCGAAAGTACATCGAAAAGGTGCAAAGCCTCGCGGAAGAACGCGTTGGTTCCCTATATCGTCCTCGGAAGGTGACAGTCTACGGCGGCAAATGGCCTGGGGATGAGGACCACGACCAAACGCTCAGGTACTTTCGGAAGTACGTCAAGGTCGGGGCTGATGCTCCCCTTTCTCTGTTGGTTACTGAAACACCGTAGCCGATTCTAGTCGCCGCTGCTGTGGACTATGTCACGATCGGCGGGAAGCGGCTGGGTGATATCGCAAATCGCGTCGCTGACGACATTAAAACCCGACGTCGATTAGAAGCCGGCCTGGACTCTCCTCCGGAGGTCTTCAAGCAGCTTCCCACGTATAGGACTCCTCGCGAGGAGCGACAAGCTGAACTTGATGGCGGGATAGTAATCATTGGGCGGCCTACTTTCAAGGAGTTTATGGTCGGTTTGCAGAGGGGGTGGACGGAACCTTTGACGAAAGTCGACAAGGATGAACTACTCGCCCAGGAACTGGAGATGGACGGACGCTTCGACGAGGAGGACGATCCGGACCGGTCATATAGTCCGCCCCAGACAGCAGGCCCACCCTCATCCGCGACCGCCACCTCGCCACCAGTGCCAATCCCTCCTCTTCCTCCGCTTCTTTTAGTCCCGTTCACGGACCATCTGGGCTTCACCCAGATCCCTCTCATGATCTGGAATTTTTCAACCGGCGACACGATGTCCGTACGGGTGCAGAAGCTGCCTATGAGCTTGTCATGAAGCACACTCGCCCATTCACCCCTCCACCTGATGTTCCAGAGCCTCTCTTTTCCGACATCACCACCTCCTCGACAAACACGTCCGATTCGGACGTCGATTTCGATAAGGAATGCGAGGCGTATTTCCGCAAGTCTCTATCCAAAATACCCGCTGAAGACTCCAAAACGCGAGAAAAGTACTATGCCGAGCTTAAAACAAAGCTAGAAACCGCCCGCGCGCTGGCGAGGGGCACAAGGGAACCTACGAAGGACGAAATCCAGAATCCACCACCAACAGAGGTCGAGCTGCGCGCGGAGAGGATGAAAAAGGAGAAGAGGTGGCGCGGGGATTTGCAAGGATGGCAGATCATTTCACCTGCCACCAAGGTCGCCTGGGACGAGCGTTTTCGGGAGACTCTTAGTCTATATGTGGATCCTCCACCAGACTCTGGTCAAAATGATGCCGCCCCCTCCGCGTTTCATGACTAGAAGTTAGAACGGGTTGGTCTCAGGTTGTAGCAATGAAATTGTCAATCTCTACTCATGACCCGAATCCTTTCGTCCATGCGTGGTCCATGTAAGTGGGAATAATCGAACCTGTCATCTTACGTAAGGTTATACTTCCCTCGTTTTCTCAGTCTTTCCCAAAATCTGCCGCACCAATGACTGTCCCGGGGGCTCATTCGTTTGAACCTGCAGCCGACAAAATTTGCGAAATCATAGAAGCCGAGCGCAGCGCTGCTTCAGCCCTTTCTCATCAACAACTACTAAAACTGGACGCCGAGTTTCATGCATTTCGAAATTCCGTGTATGCATCTCATGCGGCACAAGAAGCGACAATTATAAAAAAACAGGACGAAATTGACCAACTCAAGCTGACAGCGCTGACCCTCTACAGGCTCCAGCACACACTCTATCAAGCCAGTATCTTTTACTCACAAGAGCGTCTCGCGTTTGGTGAACCCTGGGGTGCAGTGGTTTCTGGGCTTCGATTAGGCTCGACGGATGTGCCTCCTCCACTACTGGATCCAAAGGGTGTTTTGGATGCTCTGGAGGACCAGAAGAGACATAAGCAAGCAGTAGAGGTGGCCTGGCATGGCTTGCAGTGTAATGAGAGAGATTTGCGGCAATCCTATGAAACCCAAATCGCTCAGCTACAGCACCAGCTTTCAACCTTGCCCAACTCTCAAGGAGTGCAGTCGTCAGTCGCTGCCATCACGTACTCAAATCCTGATCTACATACTCGTACGAAGGGTGGGCGCTTCTTCAGATGTCCACCTACTCGCGTCTAACTTTGAGCTTCAGCGGGCGGTAACCTGTCCCTCAAGCGGCCAATATCTGCAAACGCCCCCGAATCTCCGAGTCCAGCAAAACGACCTAGGTCTACAATCGAGCGAATCGATGACGCTGCTCTGCCCGACGCGTATGATGCAGCTCCCGTTCTGTCTCCTGCGGCCTGTGAGTCACTTTGTTTCTTCAGGAAATTTTGTTCAATTGCCCCTCATTCAGCTTCCGAGCAATCCATCTCCGAACGTATGGCGTTCTTATTATTTTACAAAACAATCACCGATTCTCAGAGCAATTCCCGCAGCTAACCCGATTCAAAATTCCCCTGGTATTATCTGTTCTGATGATCGGATCTCTGCGGCCTCTCTGGGCCCACCTCCTATAGAACGTTGGAGATACGCCGTGGCTGCGTCCGAAAGCGCCGAACAGCAGAAATGGGACGAATCACGCCCCTCGTTATTCAATCCCACCTTTGCTCGCTTTTCGCGGCACACACGCTTGCACATACTATATATGGTTCACGATTCGCTCCTTCCTGTTCCGCCGACTCTCCAATTCGCAGTTTTTGCAAGACACCTTTATGTTGTCGACGGAAGAGTGGAGAAGGATACTGGACAGCAACCACTGGAGAGAGTCATCTGCGTCTGCCGGAAAGAATGGCAGCTATGATGAAAAGCGCTTTTATAGAGGAGGGGATCATTGTGTGTTTGGCATGGCTCCGCTCGACATCGAGCTTCTGCGGAAGCTCCCTCTTCGCGCCGATGGGACCCCTGTTCAGCCCACCGATTTTGATTCGCGGCCACTGCAGGATTTTATATGCGCCGACCTCGAATTAGCCCATGCCAAACTCCAATTTGAACAGACGGACGATATACTGTTGACGCGGGACACGTCTTGGTCGGCCGAACAGCGAGCACTCCGCGCCGACGCGCGACGCGACATATTCCGAAATTCTTGGGATCCTTCGTTCACTCCCTCGCTCTTGGAGAACGCGGATGTGCTCTGCCGACGTCCGTGGATCATCAGCTTCCGCAACCTATTACGCGATTGGCCGGGCTTCTCGTCCACGGGTATATTTCTCGAAGAGGACCTGAATGCCCTCTTCCACGACGCATTGGCTGATTATGAACGCCGCTTAGTCGAGTTTTATTTGCGAACCATTCATTATACGCTTGGAGTGTACCCGGCGATGCCCCGGCAGCGACCGGGTATTGACCAACTCCCCGATTTCTGTCGAAATATCGTTTGAAGAGTAGTTTTTGCCTTACGCCACACGGTTCATACAATAGGGTGTTTCAAATATTATTTTTCGAGGCCTATTTGAGGCACTTTCTGGACCCCAGCTTGGCTCCAACTTGGGTCAAGTTGGAACTCAACTTGAAGTTGGGGCGGCTACTAGTATTGTGGTTTCTCTCTACTTGTCTGAGAGATAGCTGGCATAACGTCATCGGGACTACGAGTCCGTGATGCCGATTGAGTTGGGACACCGAGTTGGGGCACCGAGTTATATGTCAGGTTGTGGGTTATGCACGATTTGATATCCAACTTTCTTTCATGAACCATTTTGAGGCCTCAACTTGGATGTAGTGATGTTCTTGGCTTGGCTTGGCTTGACCTGGCTTTGGCTTGAGATTTCTGAAGCCAAAGCCAAAGCCATGGAGTCTGGCTTGGCTTGGCCTGGCTTTGGCTTAAGCCATGGCTTGAACAGTGATTTTCAAAACTCAAATACTGGTGGTCTATGGTTGCTATATACCATCTATGAGCTGTTTTTTTGGTGTTAGCCGTCCCATTTATTCCATGTTATTTATTTTTCAAACTTAATTGCATGTTGAAACTTCGTGCCAAAAGGAGATGCAAGTTGAAATTTCACCAACCCATCATCTGAGCATCTTAAATGTAATATATCATAAATTGGTGAGCAGGGGACCAATCTGATGGTCACTCACTCAGAAATTGTAAGGGAATATAGCTGAAACAAGGCTTGAATACCATGGGTCCTAAGCCCTGGCTTGCTGGCTTGGCTTTGGCTCCTGATATCTGAAGCCAAAGCCAAAGCCATACTCAAGCCAATATTTTGGCTTGGCTTGGCTTTTGCAAAGCCATGGCTTAGCTTGTTGGCTTTCTAGCTTCAAGCCAAGCCAAGCACATCACTACAGTTGGATGCAAGTTGGGGTCGAAATAGTGCCTCAAATAGGCCTCGAAAAAGTATATTACCCTAATGATATATCTCCCTCCTTTCAAGTTCCCTAATTCAACTTTTTGTTTCTTTCATTTCAAGTTCCCCCCCTTCGTCTTTTATCCTGATCATCCTTTCTTGAATTCTTGGTGTCTGTCCTATCAACCTCACCTGTACTGCTATTCGATACCTCGCCTCTGCCTAATACAAGGCTGAGGTATGACCGAAGCCAACCACGGCCGGTCGTAAGTACCATAAGAAGAAATGAAATGAAAAGCTCCGTCTGCTCAGCCGCATTACGTAACCCTTGACCAAATCCACCAAAATTGTCGAAGAAGCGTGTACAGCGATAAGGTAGTACTATCGTGAGGAGCCAAGGCATAACATAAGATCATATAGATAGGTATATACACGACGCAGAGAAAGTCAGAGCGAAAGTGACGGTGAGGTAAAGATTGTTGAGAACTGGGTTTGTCAAGAAATTGACGACCCGCGAAGCAATGGCTGTTTCGTTCTCGCCATTGCTTCGCGTCTCTTGTCCAGAACGGAGGCTCAGCCGACAATGTGGAAGGTTGCGACAGAGACGCTCGGAGCAGATTGGAATCTTGAAGTTCTGGAACAAGAAGAGTCAATTTCGGAACACGAGGAGCTCAAAGACTTCGGGAGGAAAAGATGAAGCCCAAGAACCCCAAACCCGGAGCATAGCTCCAAAGAGCAAAGCTCGCTGAAGGGCGAATCTTCCACGACCGAAACCCCAACAGGAGCGATGCGGAGAAGAATAAAAGGAGGCTCTCCCTCCCTCGGCGGCTCGTAAAAACGAACCCAGCCGATTAAATTTGACTGAAATATTAAGCTGAATGGCAGAGAAATTCCAGTAACAACTCTCACTGATCTAGCAGGAGTGCACTGCGACCAGCCTGCAGCTGAAGATGGATATTTTAGATGGGTGCAAACAGGCCGGTCGTTCCAGATAAACTCAATATCAAAGCAGATTCAAGTGATGGGCCCACCCAGCCCAGATGACGAGAGAAAGGAATGGGAGAGCCGAAAGAAATTTCATGTGCAAGTGCCCCTTATAGGGTGCGAGCACAAGACGACAGATAGAGAAGCAGGCACAATTTGTGCTGCCAATCGATAATGGGGACCCGAGCAGATGAGCCCGAGTCAAGTGATGGAGATGGACACCAGCGCAGACGAGCGCTAGTGCGTAACGTACCGGGCACAGGCACCGGTATGATTACAAGCACAGATGGCAGATGAGGCACATATGGCCAGATTGATAGAAATTGAATTATTTGGAAGAACAACACTTAGCTTGTGAAGTCTGTAAGGATTACAGTGCATGTTCATGCTTTGAATCCGTTTTTCAAGGCTTAAAGTGCTGTTATTCTTCCAGTAACACTATGACGTCAGTCACAGTGCAAATGCATCGCCCAGCCAGCGGAGAGGTCCAAGAGTATCAAACGAAGCTGAGAGCTGGCCAGGACGACTATGGAACATAGAGAGGCCTCAAAAGGCCAAAAAATCTGCGAGGTAAGCTCCAGACGACCAAGACAGTGAGCGTACCGAGCAGAAAAGAATGAAGACTCAAGAGTCACGAAAGTGATGAGATCAAAAGATGTGACTCCTCCTAGTGTTGCCGCGGCTCAGCTCAGCTCGGCTAGCCGTTGGAGCCAAGCCAAAATAAGCTGAGCTGAGCCAGCCGTTGCTATGGCGGCTTCCATTGGCTTGGCTACGGCTTGAGCCGGCTTCATCCGCGGCTAGCCGTGGCTGCAAATGGCTTACACCAGATTTACTGGACCTTCAATTTGACCGCACTGTGGGCCGGCCGAACATCCCACAACCTTCTAACTGCTCCCTATGCATTTCGGTCCTCTATACCATAACCACCAACCTCTCAAATCACTTTTGGAACTCCAGCTCAGTTGACAGCCCTGTCAGCCCACGTGCACGAAAAGCAACCAGCATCGGTTTCGGCTTTTGTGGATGAACTTAGAGCGAGCTAGGGACACCTACACTTCTTATTCAGTGTATGCCATGCTTCAGGACCCTTATCATTAGCAGGGGAGCCGTCGGGAATGCAAATTCCAAATGCACCTGAGCCGCGGCTCGAGCTGGAAGCCGAGCCGAAGCCGTCGAAGCCAGCCGTTTAAAAATAGCTTGGCTGGCTTATTCCCGTGATGGCTCCGAAGCCATCAAAAGCCGAGCCGAACCAGCCGTAGCCGAGCCGCGGCAACACTAACTCCTCCTACCTTATCTATCACTTATGCTAGCCGTTCGCAAGCTCACGTAGCGCCAGCTACCCAAGAGGCAGCCTCATCGGCGCTGTGTTATTATTTTCTTCCGCGCGTGTCGGCTAAAAACATCCCAAAATGGGAAGAGGCGGTTGTTGTTTTGGGAGGTCATCGTCATCAGATGTACACAGCCCTGGTTGGGAAAAAAAAAACTTTTGCCCTTGATTCCAGAATTCGCTCTGTGCCTATCTATGCTTACGGCTAGATAATTTCTACCGCCCCGCTGTTCAGCCATGCTTCAAACTCGTCCAGATCAGCGTTCTCCTCTTCCTTCACCACGACAGCGTCTTCTCTGCTCCTTTGTTCCAAGTCGTCCATCGTCTTCTGTGGGGATCCGCGTGCAGGGACTTGGCCAGTCATCGATATGTCGCTGGTGGTTCTTTGCTCGTCTTCAGAAACAGAGTTGAACGTCAAAGCGGGTGTGGTGGGCAGGATGTCCGAATCCAGAACAAAGTCATCTTCTCGATATTTTTCTCCTGACTTCGAGTATGAAAACTGGGCTCGGCGATCTCCTGGCGGTTGAGGCTCGTCGTCGGAAACATCTATGAAAAGCGTTGATTGGGTTTCAACCTGCGCGTGGTCGTGACGGGGAAAGCCGGAGACGTCTTTGAAGACCTTGATGCGCTCGGAACGGCCGGCCGGAGAGGATGCCTCTTTACGTGATTCGAAGTCGAGACGGGACCGCTTGGGTGGCGGAAGAACATAGTCAGAGTTTCTATTGTATTTCCGAGGCGGTGATGGGGTCAGTAGCTGTTTTTGGGTCGCTTTCTTCGCAGATGGAACGGGTGACTTGACCATAGAAGCCTTCGTGGACATGTCTCGCATGAGATCTGAGGGGCGCATTGCGGATGAGCGAGTCGATCTCCGAATCAGAATAGTCGGTCTTGGGGGACGATTCTTGTTTTCCTATCGCGGGCTTGGTTGACTTGAGGAGTTCATGGGGCATTGGGAGGTCGTCATCGTCATCGTCCAAATCCGCAACACCGAAAGAGATCGAGGGCTCTTGATGGTCCAACTGGCTTAGTTCGACATCAAAATTAGCAGGTTTGCGTTTGCGCTTCAGGTCGCTGGCTGGTTCCAGCTTCAAACGTCCGCCTTCGGGGAGCTTGAGGCTAACATTGGTCCGTTCGTGAAGTCGTTCCAGGTCCTGCATTGTCGAGTCCGGTCGATTGTTCGCTTTTTTCGGCTTGATGGGCAGAGGTGGGGAGGGCGCTGGGGACCGCTCAGTCTTAGAGTTACCGGACGACGCCATCGTGCGTTCTTCGGTTGCTGTGGTAGACCATCTCGACAACTGCACTGCATTTTCAGCATCGGAATCGTGCTTTCCAACCGGTTCACGCACCACATGTGACGACACTTGGTTTTGTCCTTGCAGGAATGGTTGCACCTGGAGATGTTCAGACGCTATGCGTACCTTGCATGATATAGATATACTTGTAGTTGCCATTTGGAAACTTCTTGGCCTTGATCGGTGATGTGCTCAGGGCCCCAAGAGCTTCTCGCACAGTGGATTTCGTTGCTTGGATGTGTAATCCTGTTTGACTGCCAATGGACGTCAATGTGGCATCGATGAAGTAGAGAAAGGTCAGCGAGCCTCGAGATTTTGTCAGATCTCGAATCATCAGCGGCGGAACGGGAATCTCATCGCCATGTTCATCGACGTCCATGTTCCAGAAATCTGGATCATCTTCAAGACCGGCGAGATCGAGGTCCTTGTTCGAGCGGTAAATTTCGATCACGCAGGAGGGCGGCGAGGACTTACCGTTGTTGTCGGCGGACGAGTGTCTCGAGTAGGATATTCCTTGTACGGGACTTTTGGTTTATAGCATCGAGTGACCGTGACGCCAGCAATAGATTCCTGTTGTCGTGTTAGACCAATACCGCCTGCAAGGACCTGAAATTTACCGAAGTAATACAACCACGACCGATTGACTCGGCTTCGTGAGCTCTGCCGTGATTTCAAATGATTTGGTCTCCTTGAGGACCTTGGTCCTGTTGGTACAGATTACCCCTTTTAGTCCAAGAAGAGAAGAATATGACAGACGGAATCCGGCGAAAATCGATCATTTCCATATCCGAGGTGAGAGTCAGGATCGCAGTCATCTGGTAACGACCTTTTTGCTTCTTCGCTTTCCGGCACACTTAGAGGTTCGACTAGTAGACCACATTTGATGGACAGCTCGACTTCCACGGGGTCTTTTCCTCCGTTTGAACTCACTTCTACTTCCGTTATCGCCAAAGTATATTGTGGTAATTCGTTCACGGATGCAAGAACCTCGTGGCCGTATGGGGGTCGCCGATTGAGAAGCTACGGAGAACATCAGAGGGAGACAGAGATCGAGCACCTAATATTATCTACCGTTTCGATCTTCCAAGTTTCCTGTTTACGCAGGATATCGAAGGATGTGATCTTGTTCTCCGCCAGTACCTATGCAATTTGAATGAATCGCAGATATCACGTAAGCGGGGGATAGACCTTGAGACTGTCGCAAACAATTTAGAACGAACACCACATCGTACGTAGGAGACTAACGATTTTTCTCCCGATGGATTCAATCTGGCGCAAGACCACAGGGCCGATCCTCCCAAGCTTTGGCAGTTAAACAGCGAACTCTGACGTCGTTGTTAGGATATGAGGGACCCCAAGTGAGTTGTACACACAGCTCTAATCCATATTTCAATTGCGCTCCCGCGTTTCTTCACGATTGCGACTTCGACGACAACTATCAAGATTTAATGACGCTTTTGGTTTCGAAGTATAAGTCTGGGTGCTTGCCTCGTGCAATCCTTGAGATATGCTTGAAGATAGAAACGCCTCTAGGTGTGGTTGGCTATCGTTGCTTTTGTACTCAGGTGAGCTCAGCGGTATGCCGCCGAGAACGGCCTGAATTTATTAGAATGGTCAGGTGTTTACTGAGGATGGATGATCGATGAAAGCGGACTTGTATTAGGAGAAAGACTTTATCAGCCGTTTTTTCGATCTTCTTGATCTCGAAACGGATATCGTTGTGCTTTTCTGAGCTTGTTGAGAGGCTGCGAAAGGTTCATACGGAGGTTAAAGTTCAGCAGAATGAAAAATCACAGTTTTCTCCGACGTTCTCAATTTTTTTTCAGAAAGCCTGGGCAATGAGAATTTAACTAAAGCAATAAAACAAGGGCGTGGATACGTACTCTTCTGAAGCAGAAATCATTTCGAGCTTGATTTCGACTAGTCACTGGAATGACGAAACTATTTGATTCGAGGACTTACGATATCTCTCAAAGTTGGACGCTCTGGTAAAGCCAGTATCAACCCCATCTAAATACGGTAAGCGGCATCCAGGACACTTTTGAATCCCCTACGTACCGTCGACTGCCGTATATAGAACTGACAAAAAGGTGAGAAAGAAGTGCATGAGTTACACCGCGTACCGCTTCATACCTTGCTCATGATATC
>JARGXW010001422.1:0-21726 GCA_029204085.1 Mycena sp. CBHHK59/15 | reverse complement strand
TGTATAGCGGCATCAATCCTTCGGGCCTATATCGACGGCGCGAGCGCCGATTTCTTCGAGGAGTTATTTGACGAGCTTCAGCGCGTCAAACTCATGGTGACAGGGAGGCCCATTCCACTCAAGAAATTCGTTCGAGGCGGTAATCTGATTGTCGCGAATGTGGATATGGATGGCGCACAGGTCCTCGGCTTCTGTCGCGCGGTCATGAAGTACAACGATCCCGAGTACAGCGGTTTCTCTAATGATACGCCACCCGAGGAAATCGCACCAGAGATTATCAAACTATGCTGGAGACACGGGAAGGAGTAAGTTGCGCTGTCTTGCGTTTGCTGAACTAATTCTCCTCTCAAGGCCAATTCACGACTTCAAATCGCTCGTAACTCCCCAGCAACTCGCACGCATCAAGAACGTCTTCTACATTCAATCGAAAGAGGAGCTGGCTGAATTCTCAACGTGGCTCTATGGTCTGGGTATCAAGAAGATTACGGGTGAGTGTTTATTCAAATCTGTGTCGTCCATTCACAATCTCCCCATTAGATTGGTGGAAACATAAAGAAATAAACGACTGGATTATTCCCTGTCTCATCAAATCCCAGTCCAACATTTCCGCGGACGACTGGGACGCGACTCCTTCGACGACGAATACCAACGAAGCGCAGCACCATTGGACCAACTCCCACATGGGTACCAAATTACCTCCGGTCGAGGCGCTTGAAAGGTGATCATATATTCGTTCGGGGGCCTTGGATAAGGGGTGGCTGACTATTTGAGATCATGACGATCAATCGATCAATATGCCGACTGTGCCGCCGGACCATTACATCATCCCCAGACATTCTCCTGTCAGGCACCCCGGACATGATCACCGGACTTCCCATTTCCCATTTGTTCTCCAGTAATTGCACTCAGCCGTGAAATACAACTTACCCGAGATGCCCGAGACACTTTAACTTCGTCTTGAATGTTAGCAAGCATCATAAGGGTCGAAGAGTAGGAACCCTACGTTGCATTAAAATCACAGCAGCAGCAATAGGCAGTGCATGCTGATGGTCATGCATGACCTGGGAAACCCTGTGTGAGCATAAGCAAGCTGATCGTGTGACCTGGAAATGGCCACAGGAAGAGAGTAGATAAATTAAAATGAGAGGTGGATTTGAAAATAGGAATATATCTGAATTTACCATGCACAAAACAGGTAAATGGGGCCAAAGGACTCAAGCAATATATCAGGGGAAGAGAGTAAATGAGAGGTGGATTTCAAAGTAGTAATATAACACTCTCCTGGGCAAGGCTGCAAACTGTCAGCGATCTCGTTGATACTGGCGGATGGAGCCCTACCCATGCGTCGAAGCATGGCACCGAGGTTCTAGCCATGCTTTCTGGTCTCGACGTGACCGAGAAGCGTGAGCGACTCGCTGGCAACAAGCAGAGGGCAGACGCAAAGAAAGCTGTAACGGCCGAACGTAAAAGGCTAGAGAATCAGGCAAAGACTCTGGAGACCGCTCGAATCAAAGCCCAGAAAGCCTTGCAGCCTCCAAAAAAGCGGGCCTCGCGGGTGAAGCCGAAACCGAAACCTTCGGCTCTTGCAAATGTATCGAACACGGCGCTGGCTCCGCCAATTATTCACCTGCCCGGCGCACACAGTGTTCTGGCTCACCCATATCCCTCATTTCCTCCCGCATACCCACCACCGCCACCGGACTTCGATGCTCCTCTGCCTTTTGCGTCTCTCAACAACTTTGATTTCGACGATACTATGGCTGGGCCATCTGATCCCCTTTACACTGATATTCCACAGTCACAATTTGATGTTCATATGGCCGGCCCATCTAACCACCTTCACGTTCCGACCGATGACTATGATTCATACGACCCGCCGCAATACCTTCTCCACGACGAATTTGGACGGCCACTACAAAATTTACCCGCCACATCGTTTTACGGTACCCAATTCCCTCCTCAATTTATACCTGGACATCACTCTACATACGCTGGACCATCCACTCCGCATTCTTTGGGACCCGACTGGGTATTATAATAATAATGTACCTACATATTGAAAATGTATCTATCCAAGGCTCTTGTTCACAATAGGGCTCCATAGATGTCTTTCAAACGACTAGTAGGTAATTGTAATCCAGTCTCCTTGGGTCTGATAGGCCCGTGTCATTATATAAAATGGACTGGCTGCAACTTTACGAGTGATGGTAAAGTTGCAACCAGTCTATTTATATCCTTACACAGACACCTTGGTGAATCAAAACAATGGCAGAAATTCATGATTTAATTACTATAACACCACTACGAAGCCAAATCCGCCAGTAACGGCTCGAGAAGAATAGAATCGTGATCTTCGGACCAATCCTCTCCAGTTGCTCTCTCGTGCGACCGTCGAGCAAACCAAACGTCAATGGTCTTGAGGCGCTCAAGATTGTTAGCACCTATAGAAATAAAATCTTGTGCCTTGTCCGTTTTTAATCTGCGACCAGTTTCGAAGGTGTGCAGTCTCGATGTTGTGTAGTGGTTAGCCAATTTCGCAATATCTTTCTCTTTGTCTGGTATGGTGGCGGTCAAAACTTCATGTCAAACCGCATTTTTGGTCGGATTCCCCCAAGATTCGAGATTTGGAAGGAACATAGGGTAGGTTTATCGATAAAATTTTTCATTTCAGAAAAATCGGGGTCACTCCTAACTTAGGGTTACAAATGGCAGATTTTTTGGGATGCAAAAAAATTGTGTGTACCTAACTTGAGGCTCTGAGCACCCAAAAAAATTGTATATACTAGAGTCGGCTTCCTAATTTTGACTTATTCTTCCACATTGCCTCAGCCACCTCAATCTCCGTCTTTTTGACTCCCCGGTGAGAACGATACCGTTTAACCGCGAATTCGGCAACCGGTCCCGTCACAGTAACCATATGACGATTGCTTAAGTATTCCCTGTCTCAACAGACAATCCGGTTCAATCTCTACTCTACCTAAACCCCAGGTTCCTACCCAGCCGCGGTTTCGAGGCTCACGATCTCTGTAGCGGTAGTTTTAATTGAATAAAGCGAAATTTGACTGACCGGAAAGATCGGACCGTGTGATGTGTGATGTTACAGTGACAGAAAGCTGGGGATGAGCCTCTCCACGGCGGCTGGCCGATAACATATACAAATAACATAGCCACATCAAGACCCCGGACGCAACTGGCACCAGCGCGTATCCGCTCGACGCGTCGCCTCCCACAAACGCGCCCCAACCTCGCGCCTTCCCGTCGGAAAATGCCTAATGTTCAGTCCCGGATCTTCTCCGCATCATCCTCTGGCCCTCCGCAGTACTCTTTGGCTGAAATACGCGCGAAAGCCATCGAGCACCTCGGATATCACCCGTGTCTGTGGCAGATCAAAGTCGTCGAGGCCATCCTCAAGCGCGACGGCGACGTAGTCTGTATCTCGGCCACGGGGTCCGGCAAGACCTTGACTTTCTGGCTCCCCCTTCTTTTTAAGCCGGAGGGCATCCAGCTGGTGATCAGTCCACTCAATATCCTGGGTGACCAGAATGTCGCGCAGCTGGCAGAGATGGGTATCAAGGGCATCTCAATCACGTCTGAGACAGCCACCCACCAAAACTTCCAGGTCAGTTACCTCTCCGCGCACCTTTGAGATAAATCAATTGACGCGACGCGACGCACGGCTGCAGGACATCGAGGATGGCAAATATAGAGTGATTGTTACAAACGTTGAGACGTTGATGCAACAGGATGGAGGTTTCGACAAGCTGTGGAAAAAACCGCAGTTCACGTCGCGTCTAATTAGCATTATCTGGGACGAGGGTCATTGCGTGAGCAAGTGGGCTGGCTTCCGGCCGGAGTACAAAGAAGTCGGCCGCTTACGCTTCCTCATCCCACGATCAATCCCTTTTGTGATTGTCTCTGCCACGCTCCCTCCCGCCGTCCTTTCCGACGTGATGCGGACCCTCCAAGTTCTTCCCGACAAGGTCACGATCATTCGACGTTCCAACGACCGGCCCAATATTCATATGGCAGTTCGCGAGATGAAGTACCCCATGAGTAGCTTCAAGGACCTCGCCTTTCTCATCCCGGACAACTGGAAACCCGGGGATCAGCCGCCTCCCAAATTCCTGATCTTCTTTGACAGCATCGCCGATTCGGTGGAAGCGGCCAAGTTCCTCCGCGGACGACTTCCACTCGAGTATCGACACAAAATTAAATGGTTCAACTCGGAGATGTCCCCGGAATTCAAGGACACACAGTCTGACGGACTGAAGTCGGGCAAAATCTGGGGCTTGAGTTGCACAGATTCGTTCGGAATGGTGCGTGAGCATGATGGGATCGTGGTATTAATTCTGACGTTTACGACAGGGCCTTGACTTGTCCGACATCCTCCTTGTCATCCAGTGGCGCTCGACCTGCGATATGTGCACCCCTGGCAGCGACTCGCAGAGCTGCCGCGCTCTTCATCTTACCGCGAAGGCTCTGTTTCTGGTGGAGCCAAAACGATTCGACCTCAATATTGCTAAGGCGGAGGCCCGCGCTGAGAGTAGAGCCGAAGCAGTGAAGAAGCGGAAGCAGCTTTCAGATGCAGCTGGGCAGCCAGCCGCCAAGCGTGCTGCGGTCGCTGCCCCGGAGGGGCCCGACGTCCCTGTCTCGCATCCCATCCCCTCCCGTGCCCGGCCCAGAGCGGTCGACGAGACCAGTGATCCCACGATGTCGCCGGCACCTCTCTTGACGCTGATGCACTCCTCCCTCGGCCAACGATTAGTCTTGACGAGTACCGTGCTGACCGGCGAGCAGCTTACGACGTTGTGATCGCGCACAAGCCAGCATGGAAGAAACCGACCAAAAAAAAGGTGCCGATCGCGTTGAGCCGGCTCTCGACGATTCATCAACGCTTCGACGCGCAACCGCGGAAGCCGTGCTACCGCGAGCCCGCGACAATTTCTTCGGAAATGATAACACCGGTGCGCTTTATAGTTTATTTCCCTTATCAATGGATCTGAAGCCGGAATTAAGTCTCGACTCACCTCGAGTGCCGTCCTGACATCCCCGGCGGATGCCCCCGTTGCAAAATGACGGACTCAAAGTCTGCTGCGAGCTGTGTTCTCCGGACGACTTTGTCGACTTCGCGCACGTGGACATTGCCAAACCGAAACAACAACCGTCCCGCTCGCCATCGCAGCGTTCAAGGCGGGCCGGTGGACATGGCTTTGAAAAACGACCTCCACCTCTTCCGCAAAGAGCGTACCATCGCGGTTATCAGCCGCGCCAGCTTTCACAACCACGGGCGCCGGCGCCATCATGTCCGATGAGGTACTCGATCGAATTGTCGATGTGCACACTTTGGCAAGATTCAAACAACTGCAGATTTGGTGAAGGAGACACATTGGCACGTGCAGCGGAGGACGGCGCGAAGATTTGGCTCTTATTGGACAGCATCACCCGATTCGGCCCCCCTCTTACCGCTCCTTTTAATAGCCCTCTCCGCGCAACAACCATCTCAAATATCCCATTTCCCCACCGAGTCATGCTCAAGCCATTTAACTTCGACCACACTCCCTTCCGTGGAACTTGAGTAGAAGTAACATCATCGGTTTACTCAATCACCTAAAGGTCAGCACCTGCCTCGGAGAGGCCTAATCCAGTCATGGAAACTTTACGTCTAGGTGTTTACATAATATAATCCTTGATCTATTGCCTTTAGAGACCTTGGTACCAAAACAGTGGGGAATCCAGGCATTCCCACGGGACAACCCCTGGCCAGTGCTTTGAAGAGCCTGTCCGTATAACCATCTACAACGGGTTCAGGAAAACCATTCAAAGCAAAGAAAAGCCCTCACGATCATTTGAGCCTATGAGCGAAAATCAACGAATTTGAACTGATCCATGGCGATTATAGTGTCCTATGCTTACCGAGGTCGAATTCCACTCGAAAATTACGCCGCAAGAACGCCGAATTCCATGGATTTCCGAACACCTGGGAGCATAGTTACCTTGCTTGCCTTACTTGAGCACAGGATTACTCACCAATGTCCCGACTACCTGACACACTGGATGGATATAGTCAGTCCGACGGAATGATTGGGGAGGTCTGGTGAAACCATACGTGAGCCGCGGGCCTCCGTCTTGGACTGTCGTCGTGAGGGACTCGTCCAACGACCTCGTGTTGTCGGGGCTTGGGACCGCTATCAGCATGAACAGGAATGAAACTAGGGGTGAAACTAGGGGTGGTGGTATTTGAACCAAACGATCCGAACATTGTTCGGTAGATGGAAGCGGATTGTGTTGCGTGATTGTTGTCGACGACGGCACGGACGCCACATATGGCACCAACGGCGAGGAGTCAACCAGGTAGTGCCGCGTTATATACCGAATACGAGCCCAGTAGCCTAGAGGAGACGAGGCCCTCAATGGAAGTATTTGGCGCATTGGGCCAATGGACTCACATCGGCCAATTAGCCGGCCCGCGATGCACCAAACAAGCACTGAGCACTTCTTTAGTGGTCGACCCAGAAAGCTGCCCAGAGCAGAGAGTCAGACCGCTGATCAACGTCGAAGCCAAGAGCAAAACACGCGCTTTGTTTTACACCGCCCAACGTCGCCAATCAGTGATGCACCGCCACATTATTGTCTTTCTTCCTCCCTAAGGCTCCAACCGTTCCGTTAGAAAAGATTGAAAACGGTAAAAACCGTTTTTATTTCCGTTTAGTTTGCACCCTCTCAAACGGTAAAGGAAATGGAAACAAATGGTTCAAACGGTTTAAATCAAGGGGTTGCGGGCCGGACAAGCCGGGACCTAGGGCAGGGAGGTGGTCGGCCAGGAGGTCGGTAAAAAATAAAATAAAATAGACCTTTTCTGATTTGTGTTGGAACGGGTCGGGACGCGTCCAAATAAGCTCCAAAACAGTCTATCAATGTCTGGGCGGTCTCAATGCATTCCCCAGGGTGTACACAATCAAGTTCAGTTCAATCTCTGTTGCAAGATGGGCATCCACAGTGTTTACGGGCAATGCCACTACTAGGGTTGATTGTGTGTGGCCGTCTCACCACTGTGGTTCTCCTCGTAGCTATTATGATGGCGTCTTTCACTGTCCGAACCTTATGTTGGTTTCTGAGGCAGATTGCTGCATCTCGGAGGCAGGCATTTTTATAAGCTGGTTGGCGGACAGCTGGGTGTTTCCATATCGGCATGTCAAGTTGCACATCATGGTCAATTGAAAGTGCTGTAAATTTGAGGTTGAACTCCTGGGCTACAGATATCATACCCTTCAGGTCGTCAGGTATCCTGTCTGACCTGGGATGGGGATGGGGAAATGGATGTCGTTTAAGAAGATATTGAGGATTTGACCTGGTCTGATATTTAGGTAGCTACTCTCTAGGTATTTTCTGAGAATGAAGTCAACAAAATAGCACCACAATGGTTGGTCATCTCCTTGGATGAGGTAGCATTGAAGATTCCAAAGATGAATCACTTTGTTCCGGGAGGCTATATCAAGAATTCCTTTGCCTCCTTGATCAATTGAGAGCATCATTGTCTCCAGTGATACTCTGGCTGTTTTTCCGTCCCACAAGAAGGACCGTATCAATTTTCCGAGTGTGTCCTCAATGTCCTTTGGCATCCCTTGAGCTCGGGTCAGTATTGTGTTCGACCTCCAATTACCATACTAATGATGTGGCGCTTCCCTTCCAGAGTCGGGTGTGTGGCTTGCCAACACATGAGATCGGTATTAATTTTTTCTAGGACAGAAGGCCATGGTGTGGTGTAAGGGATGTTATTGCCAATCCATGCACCTAGCATGCGGCAGCTCTCACCGTCAGGCACAATTCTAACAGTTGTGTTAATGTCACCAATGGGGAGTGATCGTTGATTCATCTTTCTCCTATGACTTTCTGCCAATAGCGGACCTCCCAAAAGGAAGGAGCACTGTTTTATGCTCATTGAATTTTGCAGTGGATGCGGCACACCAGAGGCATAGAATGCTCCACAGAGTCTCGATGGAATCAGTGGATTTCAAGTAGATTGTGGTGTCATCAGCAAAAAGTGATACCACTAAAGTCTTATTTGTTCTGGGAATGACTACTCCCTCAAGATTAGATTTTGCAGCAGGCATGCAAGGGGCTCAATAGCCAGATTGAATAATAAGCAGGAGAGGGGTCACCTTGCCTCACACCCCTGGTAACGACATATGGATCACTGAGTTCGCCATTGATCATCACTATAGTTTTTGTGTCAGTGTACAGACTTTGGATTATCTTTGAAATTTGGGAGGGAACCGCATACTGACTGAGGCCAACAACTTTCAGAAACTTGGGGTAGAGGGCCGTGGCTGCGCCCGGCAGGATCTCGTACTTATCTTTTTTCCCATCATGCTCCCAAATCCACCCGGACAGACACGACAAACCCGGAAGTCATCGGAATCCAATGTAAATTGATTGCCGAAAATATTGTTTTTTATTATTAATCAAGCCCCTCACATTGCTGCAGAAAATCCATGCAATGCCCCCTTACTACTATGCTCTTTGTCCGACTATCTGCTCAAAACTTTGATTAAAGAGAGAACAAAATCTGAAAGTGACATGTTAGGTTTCTTGCTCTTCAAAGCAGTATTTGCAGCGCTGAATGAGCGAGTGGCACGAACACAATTCAAACAAACAAAAATCACCTTCCCCGTCACTCCAGGTATTGATTTATACCCTCCGCTTGAGATTGATACCCAAATTGATTTAATGTTCAGTTGCCCGTGTTCGTTGACTTTGGTTCAAGTGTCTGGAGTGATGAAGAATGACTATAATGATTATTCACCACCAATCGATTTCACATACGTGTCTTTGGGCAATTGGTGTCTGAGTTAAATCAGGGTTCTGGGCATGCAGGACACCACACAATCAGGTTACCGCTTGGTCGATGAGGTATAAGGATATCTATCCCATGCAGCTGTCCAGCCCGCTTCTTGAGACCCGTCGGTTCACTTAAATCTCTTTCGGAGTTTATACATTTTTCATCAAATATTCTAGTTTCATTGCTAAACTAATGCGAGCGGTGGATTCTGCTATGGTTTAATGCTCGGTTCGAACATTCCGAGCTTCCGGAACATCCTCGGCGAAGACTTCCAAAAGGGGAAGTACAATCCGAAGTCGAAGTTTCGAAGCGAAGTTCAGCTAGCACGAACATGAACTGCACCTGATTTTAGCTTTAGTTTGCCAATGAGCTTCCTGTGGTTTCCATGTAGCTGCTTGTAGATTCTATGTCTCAACCGTTGGATACCGGCAATTTTCTTGGTGGTTCCGTTGGTAGCCTGGTGGTCTGATCTCGATAAAAATTAGACGGTGATGGCAAGATCAGCGTCAGAAGCGATGTCACTTGATAGTCACCTACCTTATCTCTGCCCATCGTCGTCGTCCTCAAGGGCCTTCAGCAGTATGGGAAAATACAGCAGCCAAGCAAAGAAGCAAGCTCGGGAGGCTATATTTTAGGGTTATGCCGGTTTTGTACCAGGACGAATGCGCGACACCCAATTTCCCGCAGATGGGATAAGTCGGGCTTTCGATTGTGCCATGCTTCATATGGGGTCTTGTCCTTCTGGGCTCTCGTAGGAAGCCGTTCAGAAAGATATGCCGCAGTTTTAACAAATTCGTCCCATTGATTTGCAGGTATGTTTGCAGCGGAGCGCATGGCTCTGGCACGGTTCATAATAGTGCGGTGGGCTCGTTCCACCTTGCCTATGTGGGCAGAAGTATATGGTGCAGAAAACTCTTGACGAGTTCCCGTTTCTGCTAGCCAAGCGTCCATCTCATGGCTCTTCAGCTCGCCACTGTCAGTGCGAAAAACTCCGACATCCAGTCCGGTTTTAACTTTGACCTTCTTCTCCCATTCACGCAGTTTGGGGAGTGCGTGTCTTTTATAACGAAGTGGGATAGCCCAGATGCGATCGGTATGTTCGTCAACCAATTCCATTGAGTAAAGATTCCCGGTCGCTGATTGTACAGCTTCAGGTCCAGTCAAGTCTATGTACACTACACCCAATTTGCGATTCGACTTCGGCCCTTGATGTTTTACAGGCACGGAGTTTTTGGTCTGTTTCGCGCGGATGCAATGTTCACAAGATGACGGAATTTGGGAGAGGTTGATTGGCATACCTGTTGCCATCTTCTTCTTCGCCATATGGATAATGGTGGGAATATTGGCATGGGCAAGACGAGGGTGCCACGTCGCCAGATCAGGGATGGCCTTTGCGAGGTTGGCCTGGTCCGGGGGGTAATGAACGGGTTTCGCATTCACAGCGTACAGACTCTTGTTGAAGCGAGTCGCTGTTGCAATGATGCCGTGGCTGGCGTGAACAATGTCGCAACCTGTGGCTTTGAAATTGCAATTGTATCCAGCGTCGCAAAGGGACCCGACGGACAGTAGACGGATCTGAGCGCCTGGGATGTACAGGGCATGTGAAATGCGGATACGGTGACCGCGTGATGTGGGCTTGATTACAATTTGCCCGATCCCCACGGCGACAACACCGCTGCCTCCGACTCCCTTGATCATTCGTGGCGCAATGGGTTGGATTTGAACGAAGTCTGCGCGCACAGGCGAAAGGTGAACCGTAGCTCCGGAGTCCAAGTAGAACAGCTCGAGTGATTGATTAACGGGCAGATTGTTCCAGTCGACACATCAGGTCCATCGGTTCGAATGAAAGTATCGATCAGAATATTGTACCTGATCTTGTAACCGAAATCTTTGAGCAAATAATCGAGGCGTTGTGCGTGTGAAAGACTCTTTCGGGCATAGTCATGCAGAGCAAATTCGAGAACGTCATCGGGAGGACCTGGTAATATTTCAGCTAAGTGAACTTTAGGCGTATAATGGAAGCTTGCTTACGAGTACCATTGTAGTGCCCATTTGCGCCACTTGCATTGACCATCTGGATGCTGAAAGCTGTGCATTATGGGCTAGTATATATGAGCCCACGGCGCTGCTGAGGCTGCGAACAGACCGGGATTTGAAACCACTTTGATCAGTGAGAGGCAAACTGCGCATTTTTGCCAAACTGCGCCCAGTTTTACAAGGTACGAGCATTATTTTGTTGAAGTGTCTCTGTGGTCTTCCCCAACAATTTCAATTTCCCCAGGTTTCTGTCACATTCACGCAACAGTACGAATAATTATGAAACTAAAACTATTCTATTGAGCAGGGTAAAACATACGACGAAGAATACACCATCGCACAGCTCTCGCTGCAGAGGCGGAATGCTGAGGAAGTGGTCAAGAAAATTTGGGTTTTTGAGGTAAAAAAGTGGCCATTTTTTTATCCGAAATTTAGGTCTTTGCTGGGTTTCCCAGCCGCAGTGAAAGACTCGAGCGCCTGTGTGGCCAAAAGAACTACGAGAATTGCACCCCAAAGGAAAGAGGACAGGAAAAAAAGAGGGAAAAAGAGAGATTTCAGAGCATCATGCCTCTAAATTACTTTCGACTCCGGTGCTCGTTGGTGGTGGCTGGGGGCGACCGTTCCCATTGATGTACGACCAGGACTCAGAGAGGGCACCGATGCTGAGGTCCCCCCACTGAAGAACTCGAAGAGGCCCTTGGTCAGATTGAGATCGCTTCCTGGGAAGCTTTCAGCCATGGAAGAGGTAGACAACACATATGGACATATCCCCACCATGTGACCCCAAGGAAAATATTGATTTTGGTCAAAGGCGGGGGTTAAATTCTCTGTAACTTTCCTAGAACACAGACAGCCTCAAGTACCATGCACCAGCGCCAAAACATCGGTACCCATTTCACTTTCACAAGTGAGGGACAAGGATTCCGAGGTTGGTGTTCCCACCCCCATATGACTCCGAGGAAAATCCTTATTATGGCCAAAGGTGGGGGTTAAATTCTCTACAATTTTCCTGCAACATGAATTCCCTCAATCACCATTCATCTGTGCCAAAACATCGGTACTCATTCCACTTTCACAAGTGAGGGACAATAATTTCGAGGTCGGTGTTCTCACCGCCATGTGACTCCAAAGAAAATATTTGTTCTGGCCAAAGGCGGGGGTTAAATTCTCTACAATTTTCCTGCAACATGAATTCCCTCAATCACCATTCATCCACGCCAAACATCGGTACCCATTCCACTTTCACAAGTGAGGATCCTCTGCCAGATTAATGTGGTTCTCAGCCCTGTTAAGTCGGTGTTCTGCATCCAGGAGCTGAGTTTTGAAGGTCTGCTTTGTTTTGAATGCACCTTCAAATGCCTGACAAATGGCAGCCTCGGCCTCCGTCTTAGCAGTCTCCACCTCTTCAACCGCAAGCTGAACTCTCTTGTCCATCTCTCTGAGCTTCTCCCGAAGTCTTTTCTCCCGCCGTAGTCCGAGCAGGTGAGCTTTATGGAGTTTTTTAAGATCTGCTTCTGCTTGTGCTGTTTTTTTTCGTCAAATGCAAGATGCAACGGGTCTTTGGAGTAGTAGGGGAGCTGATGGATGGTATAGAGCTGCTGCCTTTGCTTTTGTCCTGTATCTTGGCGCGCGCATCGGCAAGCTGTGCGCGCCTGCGGCGTGAAGGTCCTTTTGCCTTATGCCCCATTTTCGGTCCTGAATCAGATCTGGTTCATGCAACATTCTATTAAGAGCAGTGGTAGGAGTAACTCGCCTGAGTTTAACAATTTTTGAGTGGCAGGATAGTGCTGTAAAAGCTTTTTGCGGTGTCGTGAAGCCGGAGGACGCGTTGTGTCACATCATGTCACAACCTCATTAAGGAATTTGGCGGGCAAATCATTGTGGGCAATTTATCATTTGATGCGACGCGCTTTTGGTGACAACACTTGTACATCATTATCTCGACTTTTACAGACGGGATTTCTAATTGAGGAGGATTTCGCACCTGAACAGGTAATTGGGTTTTGATCAAAACACATTTCGCTTAACGCCTCTGTATATTTTGAGATATGTATCTTAGACCTTCAAAAGCATCGGCCCCCTAATTTTTGCTGCTCTGGGTGAGCTTAAAAATCAACCACCATCGATTTTACCTAGGCTCGTGTCCAGCCGTTATCGTGGGGGAGTATTGACGAGCAAGCAAAGTAATACTTAGTTATAGTACACAATACTTTGCTTGCTCGTCATTGTGCGCGCACTATAACGGCTGGACACGAGCCTAGATTTTACCTGCTACTGGGCCAAATTAAGCGAGACTTGATCCGAGATCACTACATCATTATCACGTCGGTGCCCACCACCACAAGTTACTGTACTATTTCGACCATAGTTTCACACCATGTCACCCGTCACCTACCAAGTTCATTTTTCCTAAGTTCATTCCTCGGCAATCACATCAAAATTCCCATAAAAGGCAGTCCGGTGAATGCCGGAGATAAAATTTTGGTGTTTTTGAGCCTATTTGGGCCTGAAAACTCAACTGTCACCGTCACTGGTACTGAACCTACACGACCCTCCGTCACCCGTCACCTGATCCTATGGTCGAAATAGTACAGTATTTCACTTTCCGACCCTGTGTGGAAAATTTTAAGCCTGCCATCCCCTTGCTCCGGACGGGCAAACCCTCCATCTTGGCCGGCACTTCCTCCTTCAGTGGCATCAAGCCGTTCTTCCGCAACTCCGCCGCTATTGCGGCCTGCTCGGCATCTGTCAAAGCGGAAGCGTGTACCATTAATGTCCTGTGACATAACCTTTCTGTCCTGGAGTATCCTTTTGTGTCACCTCTGACAGGCCCTCTTGTCAACCCGAGTTCCTGTTTATGTCCCCCGATCGTAACTTTTATGTCCCCAGAATACATATTACGGCCCCATTTCCAAACTATATCTGTCATTTTGACAACAATATTATGTCCATCAGTTATCATCTTTCGGCCCACCCATGCTCACTTTCTGGTCCTCTCACTAACAGCTTTCTGTCTTCGCGACATCACCTTGTTGTCTTGGCATCAACCCCTTTTGGTCCGGCCATCAACCCCTTTTGGTCCGGCCATCAGATCTTTTTGGTCCAGCCGCCCAACCTTTTGGGTCCAGGTTCGGCGTTCGGAAGAAAACACCCTGAACCTGAACCGAACCGAACTTTCCCATCACTATGGTCGGCTCGAGTATCTGGAGGTGACCTTTGTGTCGTCGTCCGCCGAACACGTGCAAACCGCGGACTGCGCGCCGGTCCCAGTCCCAGACAGGGGCGAGCTTGTTCTGCCTGAGTTGCGGACGCTGAAGCTGACGCTGGACAACACCGTGTTCGCGTAGCGTGTTGTCGGCGGATTTCTCTTATGCGCCCGCGGGTTTCCCAACTGCTGCGGCAGCTCGAGCTCGGTCACTCCTCCACCGGCCCCGCGGCGACATCGACTTGCCGGGGTGATGCCCAAATTTCGTATGTAGCGCGGACACGGAGTGGAAGTGGCAGCACCCGGACTCGAGGCTGCGATATTTACGAGCGAAGGGAGCGCTCCGGATCGTTTTGTTCAATGACTTGTGGCCCCGCTCGTCTAGGGTGTTCCTTGATTATTTGTGGTGTGTTCTTTTCAACGATGCAGTAAAATATTTACCTCAGTGGAATCACTGCAACCCCATAAACAGTAAACAAACGTTTTCTAAACGGTTTAAACAGTTATTTTCGCTGCCGGTACTTACTGGCTTTCCAGACAGTGCAATTCCAGGCAATTCACCCCAGATGGTCATAGATGCATCCCATAAACATCTGTTCGATATGGGGCATCTCGAATTTTGCTGCTTTGGTGCTGCTACGACCAAGTGAATGGCCAACTGGCATGGCAGTCACCTGATTTAGTGAGTCCTAAAATGGCCTTCGTCGTCGCCGGATGCTTGATTACCAGTGCCCTCAGTCGTCTGTTGAGTGGTCTGCACTTCTAATCCGGAGGAGGGCTGCCGCGGCGCTGGCAGAGAGGCATGAGTCTGGAGGTGAAGGGGTAGAGCCATCGAATGCTGCCCACTTCCTTCCGATAAAGATGCGGAGATGCAGCCCCTTGGTTCCGGGCGCCCCTGGTCTGTCCAGACCCGATTCTTCAAAGCATCCGACCGCCGCCAAAATAGTCAAAAAATACGACTCATGGCTAGGGCCGAATCCCGGATATGGGATTTGTGAGCCAGATTCTTCTTTATACGAGATGCTCTCACATTGGAGAGGCGGCACATCCGCCGAAGCCTGGCACATTCGCCACCTTATATGATGCCGTGCTTCAACTCAAGGACGGCACATTCCGATGTCGGGTTGCCGTCCCGGCGGAGGTGGCATAATCCGGGTCTGCCGACGTGGCGTTGGCCTTTGTCGGCACACCTCTGCCGACGGACCCTCTGAACGCAGTGCATGTCCATGTCTTACACAGTGCCAACAAATTCTGCCAGAATCCCGATGCCTGTCGTTTAACTTCGCACCGCTCCGCTCCGTCGTCACGGAGCACTGCAACAATCACCGTTTCTTTCTCATCTTATCTCTCACCCGAGACACGTTTGACTTTTCTCCGTCAGTCCCGCGTGCATAAAGCTTTTCTTCTTTTTTACGCGATCTTGAAGTTTTCTAACAAAAAGAATTTTGGCAGATACAATGGAAAAATTCGCTGACACGAGTCCGAGCGATGTACTACAGGAGAGCAAGATTATCCCAGAGTTACCTGTAGGTTGGTTGTCTTCTCTTCTATTTCTTTCTTTCTCATGACGCCTACTAGTGCCATCAATTTTCGCGGAAACTTGTCAATCTTCACTAGCAACTATAAATGATACTTCTCTCTTTGACCTAAGGCATACCACGAGTGCACCTGCGGGTGACTCGGATCCGTGGCCGCAAGTACTTGTAGTGAAAAATATAGAACTCGGATCCGTGCGGGTTTCTTCCCACGGATGACTCGTACCCGCGGGTCTCACACCTGCGAGTACACGGGTACTTGTGAGTTTGGAAAACCCCTGAGTACTCATGAGTACCTGCGGGTAGTTGGGCGCAAGATATATAAGAGAGCATTAATTACAGACATTATCTATGTACCCTTAACCTCCATTGCATCGTCAGTTGCTTCACCTTCTTTCCTCTTTGATCTCTTTGATTTCTCCTTAAATGTAGCGTTAATATCGGTTAGTGGAATAGCGTGGGGGAGAGTACACCAGGATCCCAAGACAGAGGCAGCACGAGGACTCGTCAGAAAGAGAATGCCGCATCTTTGAGACAGTCAATCCCCCACGGGAAAATGCGCATTCGACGTCAGTTGAGGTAGCTGGTACAGATATAAGTGGCAAGAAAACGCAACCAATTTATAAGAAACGCACCGGGAATGGAAAGAAAATTCAAGGCCATCCATGCCATCGGATTTCCAGCAGTTTCCATTCCAGTCCACCAAGTAATGGCATCCGTACTCGTCACGATAGGAGTGCTACTCAACCGGTCCTTGGAAATTCAAGCAAAGGTGTGTATTCGATTATTAACATCACACACCCGGTCTTACATTAGTTTCTATAGCTGTCAAAGTCATTAGATCAAGTACAGGCAAAGTGTGTTCCTTCCGTTAGACTCACAATTAACTATTCCTAATGGTCTACAGATTGTGGAGTTGGTAGTTGCAAGGGTACTTTTGTTAAATACTTCGGGGATTGCAGTGGAGATGGGAATGTGATGTAAATTAAAATTAGCCTGATCATACCTCTTCAGAGGGCACTGCCACCAAGTCCGGGCTTGCAGTGGCTTACAACCAAGAAGTGATGTAATTGATTTGGCCTTTGTTGCAGGCCAAAAACAAAAGTATAACCGCTTGTGGGATTCGAAACCAGAACCAGTTGGTATCGACGATAGCACATTTTCATGCTGCAACCAACTAGGCCAAAAGACCACCAAAACCCGTGGCCGGTGTACGTGGGATGCCGGGCTGGATCGAATTGAGAGTCGCACCACTGACCAGGATATCTAATGAGCAGGAGAATACCTTGAAGAGCGCCCGGTAACCTTCATCTGTTTCCCTATGGGCTGCAGTCCCACCAGCCATGTCGTACCGGCACCAAAGATTTGAGTGCACCCCTGCATTCGAGGCTGATTCTGCCTGTTGGGGGTTATCGGCGGGAAGGACATGTGCAAAAATGCGAAACAGAATATCCTGTTCCAATTTACAGTCATACACATCATGGTATTTGCCGGAGCCACTGAAACAGAGTTTGTTTTAGTCAAGTACTACAAGCGACGCAATCAAATATGGTTGCAGCCAAAACTTCATGACAAGCCGCAATTTTGACCCAGGGCCTTCTAGATTCAGGATTAGGCATGAAAGTAGGTATAGTTTGTGTGTAAAATTTTCGTTTCAAAAAAATTGGGGCGTCTCATAGCGTGGGAAAAAAAAACGCAAAATCTGGAGCGAGAATTTTGTAAATTTAGTGTAACTATTTAGCCTTCCGCTTGCCCTTGCCCTTGACCCGTTTACGAAATCTGCAGTTTTCTGTTTCCAGCCGTCTCATCCAGCCCATGCACGATAAGGCCGAGGAGATCATGACTTCGGATATCGAATTCCATACATTTGCCTGCGAACATGACACGACTTGGACTTTTTCTAATCAGGATCTATTAGACGCGTGGAATTGTCTTTGGGCTCGTGTACGCTCAGACTCTAGCCTTCATGAAAAATTTCCTAATTTCACCGGTGTTGCACGCGGAACCTTCCCGTATCAGGCCGTTGGCGAACCATCCATTGGTAAGCAATCCCATACGCTGCTTCTCAACCCGACACTGAGAAGTTCTAGGTTTTCCTGGCATTAATTATTCATTATCTATATCCAATACCGCCATTGCTCAGACTATCTGCGACCGCAACTCCTGCCGTATTTGCAACAAAACAGTCCAAGACAAAGACCGCCAATCCCATGCAGGTCAACACATTCTCAAGGCTCTTCGAGGGGTGAGTGATCTCACAGTCAACGTCCCTGTATGTCGCACCATACACCATTGTTTGTGCCCACATCTTTAAATAATATCGCAGGTTTCTGCTGCATATCCATGTGGTATGTGCGGGATGTCATCGGCGAACGGGGCTTGTCAGATCCGTATCAAGAGCGGAAAAACAGATTCCGATTGTCCGCAGGCGTATGCCTTCCAAATCCACGCTGCCTCGACATTTCGAAGCACCAGGCCATGTACAAACGTCCCTATACCTTGTCCGCTGAACTGCAACGAAATACATTGGAAGTATAATTTTTTTCAACACTTCATGGAACGGCACCCGTCATGGGAGCAGCTTATCTCACCAGAATTCGCTTCACGCATCCGGGTCACTCATGCAGAGCAATTGGCGCTTGAAATTCCTGCGGAAAAAGTCGTGGACTGGCCGAAGCAATCAAACACTGCCAGACCGACAACCCCACTACCTTCTGACCCCCCTCGCGGAACGAAACGACTGGCCGAACAGTTACAACGGTCTCCTCGTCGACGGGACAAGGAGAATGAGGTCCTGAGACTCCAGCTTGGGGACAAAGCTGCACGACTTTGCAAGAAGTATAGTTTTTGATATTTCCTACGTTATATCATATGGTCATACCAACAGCAGAGCTACAGTAAATATTCAAATTGTAACGATTCAAGTCGGCAGTGCTACCCAAAAAGGGAGTGCACGTGTGCCGGACATCACCCGTTCGGAGATATTATCTAAGTGCCACGTGAGTCGATCAATGTGGCCGATCCAGAGATCTGTCGCCTCTTGAGGTGCTTCTCTGGATCAGCCAATATGTTTGGTGGCCGGTGCCGGACAAAATACAAGTTTGCCTTTCCATCATCGGCAATCATAGCTCGTCACCATCAATCCTAGCGTATCCTTACCGATCCTCATCCATCCTAGTCGATCACAACAAATCCTCGATCATCATTGCCTCTCATTATGATTCCCTAGGGATATCACAGCCAATCCTCATGTTTTCAGTCATTAGAGGTCACTGGGGCATCCTAGGCCAACATCGCTCATCCCAATGAATCACTGTTTGCCTCCGAATAAACTTTACCGTCAATCCCTGCCAGTCACAGGTAATCCCAACATCAAAGCTCCATGCGATTAATTGTCGGCCCGTTGCTGTCCGCTCGCTTGTCCGCACTCTTTGGCGCCTCAATCTTGAACTCCTTTCCTGGTCTCACTCTTCCACCGCCTCGATGGACGCCAGCACGAGGTTGAACAACCTCCGCGACTCATACCATTCTTACCATGACGATGTTCTTTCTGCTCTGCGCGTTATGGTCGGAGATCCACCGCGGTTGAATGCTGTCCGGGATCGTGGGTTGGCCTTGGCCGCTGCCGCTGAGCTGGTGCGTCAGCGCAAAACCTCTTTTCATTTCCTGCATTCGTTCTCAGCGTTGCTCAGCACAGAGAGGTGTTTCCCCCGGCCGAATACGCTACCTTACAAAGCTCAATCTCTGACATGGTCACGGCGCTCGACCTGGCATGCCATGAGTCAATGGATCCCCCCGACGCTCCTCCGTTAGTTGTTGCTCGCCGTGTTCGAACGGGCCGACGGGGTCGCCCACGGGTGGAGTTTAATACTCAATTTCTCGGCGAGGCACTGGACCTCCGGGGGCCCACCGGCATTGCACCCGAGATTGGTGTCAGCACTCGCACTGTCCGGCGTGCGGCTTTGCGAGCCGGGCTAGTTCAGCCAGGAGCGCCGGTTTTCCGCTCTCAGATTAATGCTAACGGCCTTGTTGAGCACGTACATTCATCAACAACTCCTCCAGTTTCCATCATCTCAGACGCCGAGCTCGATCAGCTCATTGCCGCGACTCTCGAGATTTTTCCTCAATTCGGGCGACGAATGATTCGAGGCCACTTGAAATCTCAAGGTTACCGCATACCTCGTGAGCGTATCACCGCCTCGTACTTGCGTGTTCACGGCGCCCCTGCCATCTTTGGTGATCGCCAAATCAGTCGTAAAAAATACCGTGTCCCAGGACCGATGTCTTTAGCGCATGTGGATGGCCAGCACGGTCGGCTTCGTGTATTTTGTTATCTCGCACTATGCTCACTTGTTCAGCAGGGCTAATCCGTTACAAAATTGTCATACACTGCTTCATCGATGGCTACTCCCGGTTTGTCCTGGGAATTCGTGTGCATGACAACAATCGAGGGGCAAGCGTCCTGCAACTCCTCATGGATGTTGTCGCAACACACGGTTGTCCAAGTCGCATACGCGCCGATCATGGCGTCGAGAACATCGAGATTGCCATTTATATGGAAGAGGTACGGGGCCCCGGCCGTGGGTCGTTCATTTGGGGGAGGTACGTGGAATTGTTACATCGCAGCCCTCACCAGGATTTATGTTTCTATGTAGAAGTGTTCACAATACCCGGATCGAGCGTCTTTGGTACGACGTCACACACGGGTTTGGCAAGAAATGGAAGGTATTTTTCCTGGACCTCGAGGCCAACCACGGCCTCAACCCTACTCGTCCGGGCCATATCTGGCTTCTTCACCACCTTTTCCTTTCATCCATCAACCGTGATGCTCAAGACTGGGCAGAAGCGTGGAACTCACACCAGCTCACCATTCGCCGGCAGCGTGAGCGCAGTCCCCGCGATCTTTTTCTCTTTGGAATGCTTCGCGAGGGACCTCGTGGCATCTCCTCCTTCTTGACGCCCGAGGAAGAAGAAATCGAGGATATTAATGAGTACGGCGTCGATTGGGAGGTGACCAATGAGCCGGAGCTTATTGCTCATCTGCTTGAAAATAACCCCCACGAGCGCACCTCTAGCAATGACCCTTTCGCATCAGCCAGTACACCCGCGAACCTCTCTGAGGTTCTATGCGAACCGCCAGACTGCCCCTTTACTCCTGCGCAGCTTCAGCTTCTTGACGAACATCTCAGCACATCCGTCGATTTATTCTCACGCAACATGAATGTACGTAGAGTAGTTTGGGTGCGTGCACTGGACATTGCACGCCGTATCCAACAGGGCGACATTATTTAGACTTCACTTGTATCTATTTCCATCCTCCCGACGACTTCAAACCGCTCCCTGTGATATTGACCTTGAGTAATTCAGAGCTGTGATAAAAGAGCATGCGCACAGGAAAAGAGCAAGCCATTTATCCAACACATCCAACTCCGTCTCCGAAAGGAGCGAGTATCCCCTGACATTGGCGTCTTCCGGGAGGTTGCTGCATTTTGTCAACGTATACGAGATATCCTTTGCTGCCCAGCTTTTGAATTCTCCGTCGTTTGTCAGAAACTCGGCCAAGGTTGTCACATTAAACACATAGTCTATCAATGAAGTTCAAGTAGAAAAACACCGTGGTAAAGGAGAAATACCCTTCAGAGCGACCAAAATTCGTGCACCATGATCGTATTCATCGTCTTCGCGAGACGTGGCCATGTCTCATGGCTATAAACACGCAGTTTATGTGGATCAAGATTTCGTTGATTCCTTTGCATGGTGCGGGGAGAAGGAGTGGCCAAAATCTCTTTTTATGCTCGCCGGTTGACATGGCGGGAGGAAGCGAAGCTGATGCAACACTGCCACGTATTTGGCGCTGTAGATGTCAAATGCTGCAATCAAAAACGTGACGTGGTTCGTCTTTGCTTTGCCACTGCAACTTCTCGTTCACACAACCTTCCTCACACAATCCCTCTTGCCTAAAGCCCCCTATGCCCGAGTCCCGTGAATCACAGGCGACCTTTGAGATCGTGGATGCTGCTCTCACGACCCTCATCCAAGAAGGTGTCTCGTTGCGGGTCGAAAACATCGAAATTGATGCGACGAAGAAGGAGCAAAAGCGGTTCCCCAAG
>JARGXW010001421.1:0-21792 GCA_029204085.1 Mycena sp. CBHHK59/15 | reverse complement strand
AGCACACCGCATCAGCCCCCCCCCCCGCACCACCTCCGCCTCGCTCGCTGTCTTGAATAGACAAGCACTTGTACGTCGACATCCAGTCTGCAACATCCCATTGCCTCGGCTACAATGAAAGTGACCATGGCAATTTGGCAAAGCCATGGCCACTTTAAAACATACTTAACCTGAATCAGACCATGAATTGTATTATACTCAGACAATTCTTTGGATCTGAAAGAAATACTAAGTTGTGCGCTGAGGGTCAATTTCATATTTTACGCGCGAGTCCAACGCGTCACCATTTATTGACGCGTTGCTGATATGTGCTTGGCTAGGCCTTCATTGCACTGCCACAGCGACTCAACCAAACGTCCACTCGACTCGTCCCCTCGAGTTTGCAAGGATCGCAGTGACATTTTCGCAGGCCTGCCCAACGACGTGGTCTCGACAATTTACCATCTATCTCACTACAATATGGGCCAACGGTCCCGAACAGCGCCTCTTCCAAATCGGCGGAAAGGTCTGCAGCGCTTTCCCATCTTAGCCTCTACTGTACAGTGTACACATATAACTGTCTTCAGATGTTCCCCATCGACCCTCCGATCCGTCTTCGAAATTTTATGTTCATGCTGCTCTCTGGTTTCCATCCTGACGTCTTTTCTCTCAGGCTGCAGGAACCTGTCGCGTTCCACTATGCAACGCATCCATCTATCCAACATGAATTGGCTTCTTGTCGCAAGTCCCCACCAACGTAGTTGCATTGCTGGCTGAGGCCATGTCCGATGCGCAAGAATATGAAGGCAATTTGAATGTGAGTAGACCTTGTTCGCATAGGCTGTGTGAAGCCCTGAGCGTCATGGAGTCAGCCTCCAATCGTTACTCGGTGTTATCGCTGACTGCCCCGCCCAGCGACCCTTGTCGTCGCACCTACGACGTCCGCGGCCCTCGAAAGCAAGTGACGGTTGTTCCCACTTCTGCATCTGCCACGGCCGCTTCTCTCACCGGCACCCACCGCGACGACCAGTGCTGCAGCACCTCTTCCCTCCAACGAGCAGAACACCAACAAGCCAAAATCCACACACCGCGTAGGTATCTGAGATTCCTGGCTGCTGGTGCTCGGAGCAGCGGTTAGCGCCGGGCTTTTTTCACAGCATTCACGTCCCTGCTCTGGCGCATCGCTCTTATGCAATTTTTCTGTTCTCAAAAAGGTGGTATGGGCTGTCATCTGCTTCTCCGCATGCCCGAGGCGACACGCAACATCCAATGTGTTCGCGCACTTTCCGCGAAACCGCGGATGTTGCGTCCGTGTCCGAGATACCGCTGTCGCCGGCATGTCGTGGCCTCGCTGCCAGCTGCTCCGTCGTCACAGTCGCGAGATCACCGTGCTTTCCTGTTCAGTTTGGGAAATTTCATACATGTCTCCAAAACTAAATGATACAATCTCCTAGAGATCCGGCAATGGATACGGGTTTTTCAGCAACCTTTTCATCAACTTCTGGTCCTTCTTCTTCAACTTCAACAACCCTCCCATATAATCGTACAAGCGCCCTTGGATGCACGCCTCATGCAGTTTGGTCGATCTGAGCTGGGGAGGGCAAAGACCTGGCGGTACAACTCCTTGAGCCGCCATGTTTCTTCCTCGTTCCTCAAACAATTCATAAAACCATAGTCCACCACCACACTCATTGGGCCCTGAGCTTCTTCATCTCTCGTCACCCTTTGTTTCAAAAACCAGACTGATTTAAAGCTTCGAGGAGAGCCTCCCGAAAGTCTGCAAGATGAGGAATCTTTTCCCGCTGCGCTCGAAGCCCTCTGGAATCAAAGAGAACGTAAGCTTGGATGAGTCGTACGCATGTAGAGCTCTTCAAAGGTGCATTTCTGTGCATGATCAGATCGGTGACACCCGAGCCAATTCCCTCTCGCTTCCCTCGCTCTGGCATGCACAGAATCCGAAATTGACCCATATCTCCAGCTCTGGAGAAGGATGCAGTTGGGATAGGATCAGGTTGCAGAGCAAAAGGCACTCCTGTCTTACGTCTGGCCACTTCGACATCTCGGCAGCATGTCTTCGCGCTTATCGGTGCGAGCATTTGACCATGCACATATTGCCAAGAACACATCATCATCTCGTCCACCGGGTCCCCTGGTTGGGGCAATGTGCCGATCGAGCACCCATTGGTTTTTCAGAAACCAAGGGGTAGTATCCACCGCGTGATCCTTCAGGTAGCACGCTGAATGCCACCTTGATATTTTCGACCAGTGTTCCATCCTTCTGCCACTGATACACCTTTTTGTGGCTGATTTCGAGATGCTCAATAAGTCCGATGTATAACCCTAGGAGTTTGCTCCGGTTCTCAACGCTGAATTCTCTGGTAAACCCAAATCTCGCATGTGTGAACATTATCGGGGAACAAGTTTTCTCGCACAGCGAGTGCAAGGTAGTCGCTGAGGTTTATGGCCCTTTTTGGGTTGCATTCGAAAATGTGTACAACCCAGTGCGACCGCTGACACTTGTTCGAACAGTACCACGCTGTCGCTATTTTGCAACCGGAACAACGTTTGGTTGCAGGGTCCCCGCATTCCTGGCATTTGTGGTTGGGCCCATGGCTAGGTGAGGGGGCTTGGACAGAGATCGGTGTTAAAGGGGAATGGTATAGTAGCCTAGATAAGCACGGACCCTGGGAAGTACCCACAGTCATTAGCACTGAGCGCTGACGGCATGACACTTACAATTGAAGGCTTGAAGAAGTAAGTTAGACTTTTTGCTTATTGTTGTGCAGAGAGCTCGAAATTGATTTGTATCACAAACAATATCAAGACAAATGAACAGTCAATATTTCATTGTTCAGTTACTTCTGATTCGTGTTGTTCTGCCCATTGTCCGTCCCACTCCTGTTTCCATTCAGTGAGAGCCTCGCCAAGGTAATCACTACGGTCTCTTTGCCTTGTTCCGGTATCTCGACATCCCATAGAACTTGCAGTGCAAGCTTCACCCACCTCGGCGCTCGTCATATCCCATTCTCCATTTTTGACATGCTCCCGGCGCCTGCACCATCAGCCCGCCCATCCAGCAATGACCCGTCAGTGAACCAAGCGGAACATCGCCAGCCCTCGTCAGGAAGCATTGATTGAAGAACGTCAACCGGACTGTCCTTATGATGGATGATTGTGGTGACCGGCATCACCACAGCCCATGGCGGAAGGTAGACCGGAAGTATAGGTTCCATGCCCAGGCAGTAGGTGTTTCGCACGTATATACGTGATAAACACGAGTAGTTTCCTGTCATGAATGTGTTGGCCACGGGGAGGAGTCCAGTCGGGCCACCGGACTGCTGGCATGCCGTCATCTCAGCCCTTTAAGCTCTACCAAGGTGGCTGCTTTTGATCTTGACGGGACTCTCATTGCGTCGCAGGGCTGTCCATTGCGTGGTCAGCCTCTTTGCTTCGATGGCATCAGAGTGGCGCAGGTGCACAAATCTTACAGTTGGAGTCAAGCGGCGCAGTGAGATGTGATGTCACACTGACCACGGTGTAGAACCGCGGGGGAAACCAGGAACAGAGGCGGTGAGCAGCGATGGCAAGAGCGCCATGCAGATTCATCCATCTGCACAGGATCTGGGAAGGACTGCTACCAAGGCGCTGTGGGCGTGAATGGCAATGGGGAGGCGCAGGGAGGAGCAACGGTGAGGGTGTAAAGGGCTACAGTAAGTAGCATCAGAATGACGTGGGTTCCACATACCTGCGACTATGGTCAAATGATTCAGTGACACACAACGGTGGATGCTGCGCGCGGTGAGATGGAACCGCGCTGATTCGAAGACGGTGCAGTGAACGTGAACTGCAGAGGGAAAGGGCAGAGATGAGCAACAGTGACCAGCTAGAGGGCCAAGGTAAGCGACAACAGTGGTGGAGTGGTACGGGTGCACATACCTGCGGTGACATTGGTGCCTAGTGAAACGGAACCGCCGATGCTAACGTGTGGTGTACCACGCTGCCTCGTCGCCGGTTTGGCTTAACACAGGCCTCTAGCTACTCGCTATTGCTCATCTCCACCCTTTCCCGCCAGTTTACGACCACCGCGCCGTTCCCGCTACCCCGCTTCCTGTCCTCAAATCAGCACAGGTCCATCCCACGTTGGAGGGCGCCGTGACACACAGGTGCGGTCTGCGGTGAGATGGAACCGCTGTGAGGCTGCACTATGTTTGCCCACCGTTGCGGTGTAGTCCGACCACCTAGTTTGCATCGTCCGCCGGACCCAGAGTTCGACTGCGCAATTACACCGTCCGCTGGCTCCAGGATCATTCCGCCACACTCTGCGATCGTCTACAACCTAGTTTGCAACGTCCGCCGGCCCCAGAGTCTGACTACGACCATGTCCGATGAGCAATTACGCCGTCCACTAGCTCCAGGATCATTCTGTCACACTCTGCGATCGTCTACAACCGAGTTTGCAATGTCCGCCGGCCCCAGAGTCTGACTACGACCGTGTCCGATGAGCAATTACACCGTCCGCTGGCCCCAGGATCATTCCGCCACACTCTGCGATCCTCTGCAACCTAGTTGGCATCGTCCGCCGGCCCCAGAGTCTGACTATGACCGTGTCCGATGAGCAATTACACCGTCCGCCGGCGTCAGGATCATTCCGCCGACTCCAGAATCACTCCACCTACAAGAAACACACCACGAAACGTTTCCGACATCTGGGAGGGAGAGCGAGATGAGGGGGGCCTGTTCCCGATCGTCGGAAAGAATGAATGGAGTCATCGGAATAAGGGAAAATCACATGGACTTTAGAAACAGTATAAATACCACTCACTGTATCTGGAGAATTATCTCCGAACTTCCCTGCTCTCTGCTACGGTCCTAGACTAGAGCGTAAAAGTAGGATACCTGCCAATCTAAAGAGTTCACTGGTCACCAGGGGCTCTCTTCTTTACTCGTCCTCCATTCTGAACAAGAATAAATCCCCGGAAGCGTCGTCCTTTAGGCCCTTCACAAAAACTCATCAGTCCTCTCCAGGTCCTGAGAGGCACTGTCCACTAAACAGATTTATACCGTGAAGCTCCAAAGAGCCCTGGTACGGCGCCAGTTCTTGGAACAGATCCGATCTAACCCCGAACGACTGCACGAAAAACAAATCAATTACCCCGATCCATTCTCTGCTTCGAACCCTGCCGACAATATAGCATTTCGGAGTGTGCGGATTCTCCGAGGAGCCATCCACATCCTTCACATATTCTGTTGAAGCATCCGCCTTCTACGTTTAAATCATTCGCGGTACCGTGGAGCGCGATCAGAGACCTGCGGACATCATTTTTCCGTTTGCTTTCAAAAGCAGACAGTGTCCATTCGATTTAAAGAAACCCTTAGAAACTACATATCCTCGGAGGCTTACGAAGCGAATTCGCATCGTGACGGAAGCTTTTTAACAGCTCCGCCTGTAGAACAGAATTCACCGTCTATCCCCCAAGAAGGCCCCAGATTCGTATCAACATATCCGGTGAAGGATACAGGTCTAGAAAAAGGGCGACCTAGTGCTTCCTATGCGAGTGGAGACGATTCTGCCGTGTACCAGTAGTGCGAAACAAATAATATTGGAGAATCCGGACCCCCATCAGACAGATCATAACTATTACACTAACCAACTAAACTTTAAACCACACAGGGAATTTTATCGAACACAAAAACTGAAGACTTCCGTCCCAACTGAAAGCTGTAAACTTTATTCCCTCTAGAGGACGAACACTACTCTACTTGCAAATATTACCCTGCATCTAGTAGAACCGCAGTCCATATCACACCGCATAGGCAACTGGGACGGTGGGCAGTGAGTAGCGACGGAGAGAGCGCTGCGCAGGTGGACGTACCAGTGGAGTAGTGAGATGCGGGTGCGAAAGGCACGGTGGGCGTGAACTGTGATGGGGAGACGGCCAACAGTTAGAAAAGGAGTGGTGAGGGACAGCGGCGGCAGGCAGTGCAGATGCCATCCCCGCAGATCGATTGTGCACTGTGAGGCTGAGTAAGATGTAACGGCAGGTTCGAGCATCATCGTAGGTAACGGCGAATGGCTTGACGGATTGCGGTTTGCGATAACTGCAGGTTTGGATACCTGCACCAAGCAATCAGATCTCAATGCAGGGAGTTGCAAGCAAAAAAAAAACAGTAATATTTGACTGCTATGATACATTTGAAGCAGTAGATAGTCGGCCGCGTGGTGTGTCGTAACTGCGAATCTCAGAGGTTCAGCTGGTCAACACTGGTTCAGCGGGCAGGGCATCAAATAGCCGTAAAGCGAACACCGGTTAACACAGTGGGACTTGATCACGTCTGAATGTCCAAGAATGATAAGTAAGAACACGGGAAGCTCTAACAATCTCCACCTCTGATTAGAGGGGATATGCGGGCCATATAGGTGTTTACCCCACAGACGTCGAGGTAGCATGCACTTCTGGATGTTCCGCTATATATCGGGCCTTCAGCTCCGCCAGACGCTCGCACCCGGGGTAATACCCCCCATGGCCGCGTCAAGATCCAACATTCGTCCATAGGATCCTTCGTCCGTAGGATCCGTGGTTTGGGGATAGCCATTTCAAGGAGGCCGCGGAGAGTCAGCAGCACCTAGAAAGTGCGCGGTGAATGAAATGGGCCCAGCTAGTCGAACACACGGAGTCATGGGGAGGCTTGAAGCTTGGAGTGAGACAGTGGTGAGACGAAGCTGAAAGCCGAAGCCAATAACTCAACACTCCCCAACACACACCTTGGTTCGAAAAACAGAGTTGCTGACACTAACTGCGCAGTGGGAATGCTAGTTTTATAAGTAAGTCTAAGGATATCGAGCAAGCGAGGCCGATCGAGGTTTCGAGGCAACTTGAGAACGTATAGTATATAATATGAGGCTGATGTCGCCAGCCGCTTCTCTGAGAATCCTGTGCCTCGCACTGCCTTCCCCCCAAAAAAACGATTTTTCTTCTTCTTTATGTAAGTTCTTATCATCTAAAATGCATTTTTGCATTTTTGAAGGCTTCTGGACATTTGTGGTTTCGAACCCAACTTACCCTATGACGTCGTGTCTCGGCATCTTCCGGCGGGTACTCGTTTTATCTTGCAATTGTCTTGCAAATGTGCTCAAGTCGATAGCTTAGACAAGAGAACATACGACCTGCTTACGCTATTCTATTATTGGCCTGAAAATATTCCCGCTATACCTCAAATTCCGCCACCCAGGATTCTTTGAGCGCACCAGCAGTACCCGTAAAGCCATCGACAAGGAATTTGATCCCTTCCTCTACCACCTTCTTCGTTGTTGCGTTATCTCCCCACGGAACCCTTGGGGTCCAGACAACCATATGGGCACCGCAATGGACCAATACATCTCGGGCAACAGCGGTATCGCTCTTATGCCCTTGTGCATACGTGGATAACAATGCTGCGACTGTGCGCGATGCGGACTCCGCATACTGCGGATAACACAATCGTGTCTGGTGCATTTCTCCACAAAACTGACCAATTTCCACCCCGCGCAAGCCTGGTTTGGCCAGCTCCCAGTCGAGAACGTCAATTCGCTGTAGAACGTTATCCACGTCAAGGGTTACCATGATATTCCCTGGCCAAAAATCGCCCATCACCAACGGCTGGAAAGAATGTCAGCGGTTATATACGCCATACAGGGGATAAGGCTTTACCGAAGTTGCTGTTACCGCAGATGTTATAGCACCCGTCATATGGTCAGCGACCTTGGACAGTATATCTAGCTTTTCCCCGGAAACCTCCAAGCCAGACAGTCTGGTTAAATTATCTTTTCCAGATATAGTGGATATCAGTCGGCCGTATACAGCCCAAGCAGAGATGTTTTTCCCCTGCGTGTTCGCGTCGAAAAATTGAACCGTAGATGGATATTGAGTACTCTGATCGTGCAGCGTGCTCAAGAAGATCCCGAGAGCACTCCCGATTTCTCTTGCCAGAGGAAGGGTGATTTTACCGGCCAACATCAAGGTTTTCAGCGTCGCGGCGGCAGGGCCACAGTCATCCATGATAATGATGTGGGCATCCTCGTCGTAAAGATGTACCGCCGGGACGCTGACCATGGAATCTTTGGGAAGCCATGCCCGTACGCGTTTCAGTGCCTCGACCTCAAAAGACTACTCAAACTGGTCAGTCAACATGCTGCGTGTAACAAACAGAAATCCTGACTTGGCGCTCCAGACCGAATGGTATGCTCTTCGCAGTTGCTACGTAATCTTTTGAGTGCTTCAAGACGAGAGACGGTCTGCCTTCGAATGACGATTTGAGGTGTAGTCGGAAGGTGAAGTTGGCAGAGCCACCCGACAGCGGTTCAATCGTGTGGCTTTCGAACAGTTTACGGTCAACGAGATATGCATGTAGATCCGGCACAAGGGAATAGTCTGGTAATGGCGAGTCACGATCTGTCGCAAGTTCAGGCATGACTCGAAAGGTCCGAGTCAGCATGACTTCACCGTCCACTTTTTATATTCGAAGCGAGTCATAGAGGAACGCACAGTAACTACACGGTACCGCGGATGACGTTGACAAGCATCACTTCGCAATAGGGCTTCTTGGTAAAGTCACGGATACAAGAACGATTGCGGTCCAGAAACATACAACACTTGTACTCAAAGGATACAGGTGCACAGACAGATATGGGTCGTTTCATGAAATCTAATAGACTCCCATCGTTAAAGTTTGTCGTAGTAGTTGTCCAAAGCAGGGATAACCGGCTAAGGAACGAGCAAGTCATTGAGGAGAGCAAGACAAGTAAGCAAGGGTGGATACGCACATTGAGACCCTTGCGGACACGGATCTTCGTGACGATATCCTCCAGCTTGCTGCCCTTGTCCAGGGGTGCTGAAACGGATATCAGAAAAGAGCAACGGAAAGAAGGGGAAAGCACTTACATCCCTGCACGATCTCCCAGTGGTCGAAGACATTTTGGGGGAAGGCCTGTCCACCGGTAGCCTGTCTCAGAGCGCCGTTGAACCCGAACGACTCGTTGACGGGCAGGTAGGCTTTGATCGTGAACATGGGGTCCCTATTCGCTGCTCCTCACTGAACACTTGTCCACGCCTCGTGTTCAAGCAGCTGTAGACACCACCGATGGCGGTTTCAGGGCACTGGATCTCGACTAGGGATGAAAGGTCAGCCCTCAAAATTACATCAAGGGGAAAAGACATACCGAGGTAGATAGGCTCCTGGAGAGTAGGCTGAGCAAGCAGACATGCGGCGTAGAGAACACGGCGCGTAGTCGGGATAAGCTGTCCTCCACCACGATGGATAGCATCGGCGTGCAGCTATAGCAGTACTTCAGCTGACCTATCGCGGACGGTGGCGAGTAAGATGGCTTACTGTAACATCCATGAGATTGAATCGGACACCACGCATGTTCTCCTCGGCACATACACCCTCCTTCGCCGCCCACTGGAGACCTGCGATACACGAATCCTTGATTTCCGCGAGGTACTGTACACCCTTGGTGACATCGACCAACAGATTGGGTCCAGTAGTATCAGGGCCGAAAGCCCAGATCTTCCTGGCGTCGGTGACGTCCCAGCCGTACTCGTCAGCAAGAATACGGGCACGGATCTTGAAGTCGTCGCGAGGGTTGACTTTGCCGTCCTCAATCGCCTTGGTGAGCTCCTCCCCGATGGGCATCGCCTTGACGTACAGCCGATTGTGCTTGTTCTGCGACTTCGACAGAGCAACAATTGACGATTCTGCGTTAACAGTCTCGCGGTACGGTACAACGGGGTCAGAGATCTTGAGGGGCACACCAGCGTGGTCCTCAACGAGATCCTGCAGAGGCGTGAGTGGGGTAAATTTATATACACAGAGCAAACAATACCTTCAAGCAGATCTCCAAATGCAGCTCCCCAGCGGCAGCGACAACGTGTTCTCCAGTCTCAGCAATCCACGTCTGCACACAAGGGTCAGACTTGGACAGACGCTTGAGACCTTCAACGAGCTTGGGCAGATCAGCTGCGTTCTTGACCTCAACAGCGACCTGCACGACAGGGGAGACAGAGAACCTCATGACCCGCATGTTGTGTGCGGTCTCCGACGTCGTCAGAGTTCCGCTCTTCAGCAAGAACTGATCGATACCGACCAGACCGACGATGTTACCGGCCGGGCAGTCCTCGAGGGGCTCGATGGTGCGGCCCATCATAAGGACAGTGCGCTGGATGGACTTGATGAACAGGTCATCCTTCTTGCCAGGGATGTAGTTGGGGCCCTGGATACGGATCTTTGGACCAGAACGGACAGTTCCAGAGAAGATACGACCGAAGGCGTAGAAGCGACCCTTGTCAGAGGTCGGCACCATCTTCGAGACGTAGAGGACGAGGGGACCCTTGGGGTCGCAATCACGGATACCGATGGCGGACTCGTCGTCCATCGGGCCCTCGTAGAGGGTCTCAACACGGTACCGCTGGGCGGTCGCTGCGGAGGGGAGATGGATGACTATCATGTCCAGCAACGCCTCACCAGCAGGAAGGAACTTCTGCATGATAGCCTTCAGCAGCTTCTTGCCCTCCAGGTCACGCTCTGTCTGGTCGAGCTTGATGTCGAGTTTCTCGAGCATAGGACCAATTGCATCCTTTTTGAAGTCCATGACCACATCGAAGACCTTGAATATGGGGTCAAGAACGAACATGTTGAAACACCGTTCAGAGTTTTCCGTCCGCATCCGTGCCCTTAGTCGTCCATTTCTTCGTCACTGCGGGTCCGCCAGTGTCATGTAACACAGAGGTACAGTGCAGACGAACCAGGGTTAAAGTAGTTGTCTCCCCAAAGTCGTTTCATCATTTTGTCCTTGTCGACACCAAACTTCTTCGAATACCGTGCTGCGAATTGACGGAGTGTGAATCCCATCCATGGCATCCAGAGCCGAACGCGACAGTGCCCTGGTCAGGGAAAACCTGGACGTCACCGAGAGCAACATCATGATACGTCGAGATGATGACGTTGACGCTTTCGATCGTACGCGAGAACGATTGGTAAAGGTCCTCTTTTGAGACCTGCAGCTCCAGCAGCGCACGGTCGACCTTGTTGATGATGACACGGGCTTGATTCGCTCTCCGAGGGCTTGACGGAGCACAGTCTCAGTCTGTACGCACACACCGTCGATGGTGTCGACGACGACGAGGGCGCCGTCGGTGACACGAAGGGCGGCCGTCACTTCAGACGAGAAATCCACGTGACCAGGGCTCTGTGAGGTGAGCCTCAGCAATGCAAGAAAGAGTTCAACAATAAGAGGAAACGAACGTCAATCAAGTTAATCAAGAACTCGGATCCATTAGTCTTCTGCTTGACCGCAGCGATGTCGTCTTCGGGGAGTTTGAAGTACCTTGATTACATCATCACCAACGAGGTAGAACAGAAAAACGCGGGGACCTACATCGAAATGGCCGTCGACTTGATGGTGATGCCTCGATCCTTCTCATCCTGCCTTGTGTCCATGTATCGGGCATTGCCAGCATTGGCGTGGGCGATGATACCGGCCTTGGAGACGAGGGAGTCGGTGAGGGTGGATTTGCCATGATCGACTACAGATATTTAGCACAGCTAGAATAGGAACAAGAAGTCTACGGACCATGGGCGATAACACTCATGTTCCTGATGTTGGTGGGTTTGTCCATGAGACCACGGATCTCATCGACGGTGAAGTTGCTGGGATCGATTAGTTTTGAGTGTTGGCAAAGGAGACAGAACGTACACCATTGTTCCTTCTTTTGTTGGGGGAGCAAACTACAAATGGTTGTGTCTCGATACCCGCACTTTTATACTGCGAAGAATCGGGCAATGCAGGCGGACCCACAAAGAGAGTGAAAGTTTGAAGCGAAAAAATTTCGGGACCGCGATTGGTCACTCGCTTTGTCAGCCCGTACAGCCACACGCAGAACTGTCAGCGTTCTTGCAATTCTCTGACCGTGCAGCACACAGTATACTAATCGGTTTTACTTACACTTCCTTACAGAATCCACCCTTTCTGCCCAAGCACCGTCAGCCAGGAAGCTGAAACTGGCGGAAAGACTGACCGGGTCATGCACGTGCACATGGCGTTATTCCAATCGACATTTACATTCAGGTTACAGACTCGATAGGTATGACAAACAACTTAGCACTCGGATTTCCAGGTGGCTCACACAACTACTCAGAGTTTGTCGTAGTATGTGTCGAGCGAAGGAATTTCCGGCTGCAGAGCGGCGTAAGCGCTGAGCACACGCGGCAAATCTGATAAGCCTACCTTGAGACCCTTGCGAACACGCAATTTCGTTACAAGCTCTTCGAGCTTGCTTCCCTTCTCGAGAGGCGCTATAACCCAAGGTCAACACAGGCGTAGCCAAAAAAGCGCAGACACCCACATCCGGCCATGATCTCCCAATGATCAAAACACACTGGGGGAAGGCTTGTCCACCGGTGGCCTGCCTCAGGTCCCCGTTGAATCCGAACGACTCGTTCACGGGAAGGTATGCCTTCACAGTGAACATGGGTGTTCCGACTCTCTGTTCCTCGCTAAAGACTTGGCCGCGACGCTTGTTCAGGCAACTGTAGATGCCCCCGATAGCATTCTCGGGACATTGGATCTCGACTGTCGGGACGATAGCGATCACTCATATATTCCGATCGCAAGTGGACAAGCACGCACCAAGATAGACGGGCTCTTGAAGACTTGGTGTTGCCAACAGGCATGCTGCATAGCAGACGCGACGACATGTGGGGATTAACTGACCTCCGCCGCGGTGGATAGCATCTGTGTGGAGCTGTACTGCCGTTAGGGCAACCTTCCAGAGATGGAATTTTGTTACACACAGTAACATCCAAAAGATTGAAGCGAACGCCACGCATATTCTCCTCAGCGCAGACGCCCTCCTTACTTGCCCACTGCAGGGCAGCGATGCAAGAATCCTTGATTTCGTTGAGATACTGCACACCTTTCGTGACGTCAACCATCAAGTTCGGACCAGTGGTGTCCGGCCCAAACGCCCAGATCTTCCTAGCGTCGGTGACATCCCAACCGTAATCGTCAGCCAGGACACGAGCAGGGACTTGAAGTCGTCACGAGAGCTAATCTTGCCATTTTCGATGGCCTGAGTCAATTCCTCTTCGAGGGGCAGCGCTTTCATGTAAGCCGATTGTGCTTGTTCTGCGACTTCGAAAGTGCGACGATCGAGGATTCTGTCTTCACCGTCTCGCGATACGGCACAACTGGCTCAGACTGCTTCAGCGGAACCCCAGCGTGGTCTTCTTCGAGATCCTGAATCGACAAAATAAAGTGAGTGACCCAGCAACGCGTTTCAAAGCTGGATCGCTGACCTTCAAGCAAATCTCCAAGTGCAACTCTCCCGCTCCGGCCACAATGTGCTCTCCGGTTTCGTTTATCCATGTTTGGACACATGGGTCCGACTTGGACAGCCGCTTCAGCCCTTCGACCAGTTTAGGCAAATCTGCCGCATTCTTGACCTCGACTGCAACCTGCACGACCGGGGACACGGAGAACCGCATAACCTTCATGTTGTGTGCCGTTTCGGACGTCGTCAAAGTTCCGCTCTTCAGCAAGAACTGATCGATTCCAACAGACCCACGATGTTGCCGGCGGGGCAGTCCTCCAAGGCTCGATGTACCGACCCATCATCAGGACCGTGCGCTGAATGGACTTGATGAAGAGATCGTCCTTCTTCCCGGGAATGTAGTTCGGCCCTTGTATGCGGATCTTGGGTCCAGAACGCACAGTCCCGGCGAAGACGCGACCGAAGGCGTAGAATCGGCCTTTGTCCGACGTCGGCACCATCTTCGAGATATATAGCACCAAGGGGCCGTTGGGATCGCAGTCTCGGATCGCGACGGCGGACTCGTCGTCCATGGGACCCTCGTAGAGGGTCTCTACGCGGTACCGCTGCGCAGTGGCCGGCGAGGGGAGGTTAATGACTATCATCTCCAACAAAGAATCCCCCGCGGCAGGAACTTCCGCATGACGACTTGAGCAGAGCTTTCCCTTCGAGGTCGCGCTCTTCCGGCGCCAGTTTGATCTCGAGTTTTCCAGCATGGCCCGATCTTGTCTTTCTGGTAGTTCATCACCTGGAACAGAAACGTCAGCGATTTCTTTCGAGCGTAGTGGAAGGAAATTACCGCATCGAAGATCTTATATATAGGGTCGAGAACAAATGCGTTGAACGCACGTTCAAGCGGCTTGCCGTCAGCGTCAGTGCTTTTCCTGTTGAGACATGGAATTAATTGATTGTATTGTCCCAGAAAATCACGCTGACGAACGTTGTCCATTTCTTTGTCGCTGCATCTCAATGAGTGTTAATACTTCAAGGTGGAGATTCCAGACAAACCAGGATTGAAGAAGTTGTCACCCCATAGCTTCCTGGAAACAAAAAATCAGTGCGGGGAGGATGCTGAGCTCCAATTGGACTTACGCCATCATTTTGTCCTTCTGCGTCCCGAACTTTTTAGCGTAACGATTAGCGAACTGCCGGAGACTGAAGCCCCAGCCGTGCAGGCCAGAGCCGAATGCGACGGTTCCTTGGTCGGGGTAAACCTGCACATCTCCGAGAGCAACGTCGTGGTACGTTGAACGATGACATTGACGCTCTCAATGGTCCTTTGGAAGGATTGTACAGGGCCTCCTTGTCGACCTGTAACTCTAGAAGCGCGCGGTCGACCTTGTTTATGATGACAACTGGTTTGATGCGCTCCGTCAAAGCTTGACGGAGTACAGTTTCGGTCTGAAAGCAGACATCGTCAATGGCATCCACAACTGCGGCGGCTCCCGTACCTGCACGCAGACACCTTCTATGCAATCGACAACCACAAGGGCACCATCAGTGACGCGCAATGCAGCAGTCACTTCAGACGAGAAGTCCACGTGACCGGGACTCTGTATATCGGTCAGTTCTCATCGAATTCTACTAAACGTCTTATAAAATGTGGACTAACGTCGATCAGGTTGATTAGGAACTCATTTCCGACGGTTTTCTGCTTGATAGTTTCAACCTCTTCTTTTGGCAGCTCGAAATACCTGTTAATCCCGCGGGTAAGTGAACGAAACTAGTCGTGCAGACGAAAGGTGCTGACATTGAGATCGCTGTCGACTTTATAGTGATACCTCGCTCCTTTTCGTCATCTCTTGTGTCAGTGAATCGCATGTCTCCAGCCTTGGAGCTGGCGATGATGCCCGCCTTCGATACCAACGAATCCGTGAGGGTCGACTTGCCGTGGTCGACTAAACCGCATTTATCATTCAAGTCTCCCGGCCGACATCCAACACTTACCATGGGCAATGACACTCATATTCCGAATATTCGTTGGCCGGTCCATGAGCTGACGGATCTGATCTGCGATCGGCCGTAAACACTCGAGGGCATGGGTGGCCGACAATACTCACCTACTGTGAAGTTACTGCGGCGCAAGACGACTAGGTCAGGGGTGGCCGAACTCGGGTAACTGAGACTACTCACACCATGTTTGCTGTCTACAAGCCAATGTATGAAATGTGAGGAGGGCAAGGTCTACGTGGGGGTCGAATCTGGGCAGTCTTGTGCTAAGCACTTGACCGTTGGAGTCGACGTGGGATATTCCCACCGTTGTTTACTTCTCTAAACATGTTCCAGACCAGGGACACGTGAACCTACCAATTATATTGAGCGTGGCAGCTGATCCTCTCACCGCTGATTGGACGGGCGGTTGTCATGCCCAAGTGAACCGACGGAACTTAGAACTACACCAAGCGGCCGACATACGCACTCTTGTTTCAGACGTCTCTTCAGCCAAGTATTCGTGAACATCGTGGACAAATAGATACAAACACCCAACGGTCAAAGCGCGAAATCCGGGTATAATTTCAGGACACCGAACACCCAACACGTGTTCGCTTGCTCGTGCGACATCGATAAAGGCTCACGATACTGACTCTAGGCAACTTGAGAGGAGCCTTGACTGACTACATTATACCACTACCTACGTTTGTACGAGAATGTGGGGTTCCCAGACGTATCATGGGATGATGAGGTCATAAGTGTTTATCTCAATATTTTTTCAAGTAGTACATATCCTTTACGATCGGAAATAACAATTGCGCTACCGTGACATGAGTTCGTGCAGTGCACCAACTAGGTTAAGCGGGAACAAAATCGATGCTGAACAGCATAGAGGTCCGTCGTACACCATCTGGGAAAGACATGAGTGTCAGGACCCGAAAGGGACACGCAACTCGCCTGGCTCAAACAGCTATATTATTGTCGCCATTTGGAAGACCTAAGACAGTGTCAGCGGGGTGATCTGGAGACTCGCGCTGCACTACTGACGGAACAACTGCTGTTCGTCGGTCAAAGAACGGGAGAAAAGAAGCTCATATCCCGCATCTGGGTTGAGATTGTCGTCTTGATACTCTCGGATCGTGTCATTCTCAGATGGGGTGTCCCAGTTGAAAAATATACCGGTGTCGGACATCTGTAGGCAAGTGACGCAGTTGAGGGACACCGGATTGTTAAACCACGCCGCCCGATGGATTGAAATCGGAGGTCGCTCGACGGAGTCTGATGTACGAGCGTTCAAGTTGAGCTCAACAACAAACAGCCCAGTGCCCTGTGCATTAAGACAGGTACATGAGTGCACAAGGACCAATCAGATAGGGTAGAGAATACCGTGGCAACTGCGACCCGACCATTCTCGAAAGCAAGATATTTGCCCACGCTGACAGGGGAACCTAGTTGGATGTCGAGAGCGATGTCGCGGATGTCCACAGCGCCGCTGATAGCCCGTTCGAAAAACGGGATGATGATTAAGCGTGAGCTGGCCAATAGTGCCGCAATGTGCGAACCGCAAGCAGATACATGTACTGTTGAAAGATGAGGTTCGAAGATCTTCAATGAGATCACAATAACCAACCCGCAATGAACTCGTCAAGCAGCCGTCTGCCGTTGGTGGCTGCGGAAACGATGAGGTTATGGATAGGCTGCGGTTTAAGAACCGAATTCGACCGCCAGTCATGAAGGTGACCGCCATCGGTCACGAACGAATAAACGGTATTGCCGTACGAGACCTGCGAAGACAGGATATCGAGCACACAACGACCTGAAGTACGGGAAAAGACCCGAAGAGAGTTGTGGCCACAAATGAAAGCATGGCCGTCGCTTCGAGCACTGATTTCGACGTAATTAAGGTCTCCGAGCAGTGATTCGGATCCCACGCCGTCTGGCGAGATTTGGATGTTCCGTATGACTTGTACCAACTCGCCAGTTGGGACACCCCAGATAAAGAGGCAGTCATGCGTTGCAGCAAGGAGGGTGGGGAAAACAAATCGGAAAGCCCGGGTAAATGCAGGGGGGCGCAGCACAGCCCATGGCTTGAAATGCCCACGGGTTAGGAAAGGAAAGCCGTGCATGTCTGCGGCAAACGTCGAGATATCAGACTGTCTGTCGTCCGGGGGGAGAACATAGATGCGTCTTGGGATGAGTCGAAATCATCGGCGACTCTCCAAACCTCTTTGTTGCCGCCTGCTCGATCAAATATAAGATATCCGGCACCATATTCGCAGTGTGCGTATTCGCGGACATATTTCTAGCATTTCTTCAGCCCAAAGTGCAGTCTATATCCGTAGCACCACTTGCCTCAGGCAAAGACCATAGAACTTGATCTTCGTGGAGATCCACGATCAGTAGACCTCCTTGAGTAGATGTGGTAATGCTGAAGCCCCTCTGCTCGTCAACCTTGATGCGATGAACTTCGTTCCCGGTGCAGCGGTGGGCGGTGACCCGGGACGAAGCACCCCGCGCCAAGCTTTCCGAATGTGAATCTGAGCAGAGCCTGAGCATAGCTGAATAAGCCCCCCGTCCAACATGGGTAGCCAGGAGTCTTACAGAAAGACCGCCAGTCGTTAACACCAGTAAGAGCGCGCCGGGAGAGTACGGTCTCAAGTTCAGAGTACACGATCGAAGTAGAAGGTATGAAGCCGTGAAAAACGGCGGCATTATGATAGATGGTGGAGCGATTTACTTCGAAAAATTGGGCCCATTCCGAGAGGCACACAAGAGACTGCTTAGCGTTGAAAGGGATACATGCTGCAAGACAGAGATGACAAGCTCGGGGGGAAGGTGTAGCATTTGAAAGATGTCACCATAAACATCAGCAAACTTGAAATCAATTTCTGGGACAATTCTATTTAACAACCCCGCTTGTTGAAAACAACTGGGTTGCCATATAGTATTTTCTATTTGACAACCCCTAGTATATAAGCAGCTCCAGCTGTTGTCGGAGCTTCCTGTGTTTGTCGAACTGTAACCCTGGTGAGGAGGAGTTTTGGGCTTGAATAGAGCATATTTGCACCCCAAATCTCTCGTTTGATCAGAAAAATGATGTCTGATGACAGAAATTTGCGTGACTCCCAAAGGAGTAATCACACCGACTGCCCCAATTAGCCACGCGTGCACGCACAATATTGGCGTGGCTCTTGACGCGCCATCGCAGATGATGCTCAATTGTTGGAAGCATGCCTATGTATTGTCGTAGAAGAGGCCAACAAATCATTTACTGTGCCCACAGCATTGCACCGCCGTTGTGATTCACCTGGCACACCCCTATAACAACTGTTGTCCGCCTCACTGCCACAGCTCTGTCTGTTAAAAGCATTGATTCATCGCCAGCATATCACATACCATGGCCGCAGATGCCAATCGCGAGAAATTGCGGTGGGTGCTTATTGCAGCAGTCCGCTTCTCACTCGGCCTCCTCCCGTCCCTCCTATACTCCAGCCTGCAATCTATGCTCAATTAATGGCTTATCTATCCGAGGTGACTGGCGAGGACCTCTCCCACATCATGTTATTGATGAAGCCGACTCCACAAGGTCCACCACACCTGAACAGGGCGGACAGCACATTACAGAGGAGTGGCTGCTCTCTTTGAAACCTCGGGACTGCTTGTGGCGGTTAGGTGGATTGTATACTCCAAACTCTTACTTCTTTCATTGACATAATATTCAGGATGTCAGCAACAGAGTTATTGGATCTCGTCATAGCGCTGGAGATTCCAGATGCTTTTAAAACAGCGAGCAGATATACCTTCACTGCACTAGAAGCTCTCTGCCTTCTGTGTGCTCGATTTTGTACAGCTGGAGAGATGTATGCTCTCTCGATGATTTATGATCGTTCACAATCTGCCATCTCGGAGTGTGTTAACGAGCTGGTCGAGTTCATTGACCTGCATTGGAACACCTACTCGTGTGACGACCAGCATCTGCTACATCCGGACAATTTAAAAATCTACGCAGAAGCGATCCACCGTCGCGGGGCAGCCCTCACTTCTATCTTCGCATTCATTGACTGTACCATCCGTCGGATTTGTCACCCGACGTGGTTCAACGCCCAGGCCTACAACGGCCACAAGAAATTCCATTCGCTCAAGTTCCAGGCTCTCATGCTCCCCAACGGCATAATTGGCCATTTTGTTCGGACCGATGGAGGGGCGGCGGAATGACAACTTCTTGCTCTCTGAGAGCGGTTGCCTCGACCGTCGCGCGCTGTTTGCACACCAGGAAGATGTCGACGACAACACTCCCATCGAAGACAGATACTTCCAGATTTTTGGCGACCCAGCCTATGGTGTTGGCCCTCATATTATGAGCCCCTTTTCGGGTGCTGGGCAGCGTACCGAGGACAAGCAGGCATGGAATTCACAGATGTCTGCTGTTCGAATTGAAGTTGAACATGGCTTTGGCATGTTGCTAATCTCTGGCCTTTCCTGAATGCGTGCTGGAAGATGTGATTGTACTCGTCACCGGTTGGGCGGTATTATCGTGTTGGTGTCCTTTTAACGAATTGTCTAAACTGCCTTCGCCCCAACCAGGTTGCGCAGTACTTTGACTGTCCACCACCAGAGCTAGAAGAATATTTGCACAAGTAACACTGAATAAATTGATGTATTGTCACGTACCGTGACCTCGGAGCTCCATCGGACTCCGATTCACTATTTCCCTCGGAATTCCATCGGACATCCGATGTATTATTTCCCTTGGCATTCAGCACTTTGCCTTCATTCTACTTCATCCCTCCCATTTATTCTATTTGCTTCGTTCAAACCCGGAATTCCATCGGCCTCCAGATTTATCTTGTTTCTCTTCACAATACTTACGCTCCTATTGGTTCGTACTGTTTTGACTGTCACGTACCATGACATCGGACTCCCTCGGCCTCCGAGAATCACCGAATCGTAACGTCCCCATTCTTATTGGCTACTTCATTCACCATATGCTCAAGACCCCTATGATTCACTATGACTTTCTTCGTCGGCGTCCTCGGCCTTCCGACGTCCGCCGACACAGCATTGACTACATTGACTCCTACATACTCATTCCCATCGCGGAGCCTATCGGCCTCCGATGATTAATTACACTATGATTCATTTAAATAGCTCGATGTACTCTCGCTTCTAGTCAGCCTGAATATCGACTAAGATTGTGCTCTATCTTCATCCCTCATCCTCTCTGTCTTATCCTTCTGAAATCGGGCCTTGGGCGTAGAGAAAGGCGCAGCGCACGAGCTGAAGCCAAGCCCGCTCCTAAACCCTCGGATTCCGAGTCGGTTCCGACCGGATGGGACTTATCGTTCTTCACGAAGTTTTACTTTGTGCAGTCCTAATCCACCTCACTCACTCGCACTTGCTTGTTGGTAGGAACCTCGGGAGGTCCGACTCGACTCCGAAATCTTCACATGTTCTTGCTTTCCACTCGCTTCCGGTTAGCAGGAACCTTCGGACGTCCGATCGGTCCTGAGGATGTCCAGTCCTTGACATGTATCATAGCTAGAACTGGACAAAGTATATACAAGGAAGTATTGTAATTGGTGAAAGAAGGCTTCGGACTTTGTAAAGTAATCTGGTCAGTTATTGGCAGGAAATACGTCGTGGAGAAAGCCTAAGAACTCGGTCTGGAACGAACGAGTGTCGTCGGCGGCTTTGCGGAACTCCGCATTGCCCTGGCGCACCTCCCGGAGCAGCTTGTTATCAAACTTGTCCTGCCTCTCGCGTTCCTCCATCAAAAATTCCTTCTGGTCAAATGAAGCGTCCCGACGAACACGCTTCGTCTTCCGAGCTGAAGGTGTGTTCTCGGCATCAGAATCGTCGTCCTTGGTGCGCTTCTTGGAGGGTGCCTTGCAGTCGGTGCGAGGGATGCTGGGGAGCGGGGTTGTAGCCGTAGTGATGCACTTAACCTTCTTGGCACCGGGAATAGTCGAAGGCACGGGCTCCGCCTTGATCTTTACGGGCTCGGTGATGGCTTCACCAGTGGGCAGCCGGTGGCCCGTGATCTCGATGTCGGAATCGTTGCCGCTGTTGTACGCGGGGCCGAGGATAGATACTGGAGGGGACCAGTTGCTGAGGTGCACTGGAAGGGCGCGGAGCTGTACCGACGGGGTTGAAGGGATGTGGCGGAGGGCGAGCAGCCGCCGATGCCTTCGTGGAGTGGGCAAGAACCACCACCTCATCATCACTGTCGTCGTTTAGGGCCACCATCGTCGCGCAGCGCAACCTGTTCAATGAGGCGTTGCGGATGGCCTCGCCTCCTATTTTGTCGTCTTCTGCTTTCTGGTCGAAGTTCAGAGCTGCTGCAGCAAATATAAAACAAGTTGAAACCCACTTTTTCAACTTGTCCTTCTCTGCGTCTGTTTTGTCCTCGTACAGACCTTCTGTGCCATGAGAAGATCGAGAGGTGCCCCAAACGAGATCTCGAGTGTAGACCCGGAGATGGCCTTGATGTTATATCCGTGCATCTCGGAGTACCTCGGAACTCCGATCGGACTTC